>PRKT01001532.1:31314-72190 GCA_003671525.1 Saccostrea glomerata
AAAAAACACACAATTGAAAAACAATGTCAATAAAATTTTTGTGAGGGAAGACTTTACCAAGTATAGACAAACCTTAGTTAAAAAAATCAGAAATCGTCCATAGTTTCTGGACCTACGACGGGAGAATTTTCATTAATTTTGAAAAGAAGGGACACCGTTACGAAGTACGTTCATTCGAGGATCTTGAAAATCTCCTTAACGGGTAAATGAATTATAAATAACCAAAACATGTGAGACAATCATCAAGACTGCCACTTACAATCCCAAGGACACAAAATATCAATTTACATATCATATTATATTATATGTAGCTATTAAGCACTACGTTTATGTTAATATAGCACTATTCACCCGCTTGCTCTCCTTTGATTATATCATTTGGTTTCTTTTTGTTCATGGTGATCGGTCGTTCTTTTGTACATAATTATGCCATTTATGACTGAATCACATAGATTTCCAGTTTTGTTTTGTACTTTATTTTTTTGTCTTTTTACCCCCATTTTCTTTTGTTTTTGTTTGTTTTTCTTCATTTTCATGTGTTCCCAGTCTTGTATGTATGCTCCGCCCAATTTGCGATATTGCTCTCACAAATTATACCTTGCGGCTCTACAATCTATTTTTAAAGAAATGTATCAATATTTTAATCAAAGATAGGTAATTCTATCGTGCAAGATCGAGCCGCTATTGGTAACTATTTCTGCAATAGCAGATGTACGATCCAAAAAGTTTTCTTTCCTTTTTGAGATGTAAAAAGTCTACATTTATATTTGATAAACTCTAGCAAGAAACGGTTTAATCTACAAAAAAATGTATGGTATTTTTCAACACTTTTTGCATCTGCAATAAGGGTTTCAAATTATTTTTTCTTGCATCTTTTGTCAGGGGACATTGAAATAATTGCGGGACCTACAAATGATCAAATACACACATTGGACATCTTTCATTTAAACATCAGAAGTTTACGACATAAGATTGAAAATGTAACAGCATTAATCACGGATTTTGATATTTTATGTTTCACGGAAACACACTTGGACTCAAGTATTTGTAATAGTGACATTATGATTGAAGGTTTTGATACGATTTTTCGCAAAGATAGAAATTCTAATGGTGGAGGTATCATTTTCTATGTTTCTTCATGTTTTCGTGCTATTCGTCGCATTGACCTTGAACCCATGTCAATCGAATGCGTCTGGATAGAAATAAGTGAACCTACCTGTAATCTTTTGTTGTATATATTGTCCACCCAATAGCGAAAAATTCTTTTGGGACAAATATTTATGGTCATTTGAAAAAGTATCAGATATATCCAACAAATTTATAATTGTAGGTGACTTGAACGTTGATTTCCTTGACAATACTCGCACACTTCCTATTAAAGACATCATGCTGACTTATCACTTAACAAACACAATCAGCGAACCGACACGAACTACATACACTTCGAGTACTCTTATTGACCCAGTTTTGATCAGCTCAGACCTTGTAGCACTTCACGCAGGCGTGATAAACACAGAGAGTACACTAACTGATCATAAAGCAACTTATGTTGGTTTTTTTTTAAATCTAGTATCATCAAAAGTCAACCTTATGTTAGGAAAATATGGGATTACAAAAATGCTAATATAGAAAAATTTAATAACCTTACAGAAAATGCTGACTGGGAAAATCTTATATGTAATGCAGAATCAACTGACGAAGCTTCCAAAAATTTTTCAACCAATTATTTAGATCTCGTTAGGGAATGTGTACCGAAAAAATCAGTGTTATAATAAGACCTAAAGAAAAACCTTGGTTTGATTCACTATTAAGGAAAACATATCGCAAAAAAAAAATAGAGACGAAAAGCACAAAAAAGTGATAAACAGAGTGACTGGGATAATTTTAAACATATAAGAAATAAATTTAATAACATGAAAAAACATGCTATTGAAAATTACTAAAATACTCTTGAATTACAACTAATTGATTCAAGTTAAAACAACTCTAAGCTTTACTGGAAACTTCTAAGAGAAACTTTTAAAAGTAAATCAACCACAGACACCCCCCCCCATCCCTTTACAGTACACATCTGCATCAGGTGATGTTAATTTTGCTTTTTCTGATGAAAATAAGATACAGGTACTCAACACTTACTTTGCTTGAATTACATGTGTTGATGATGAAACGACTGAATTACCTAAAGAAAACATTGAGTGTAATAGTGCTTTTGACAATATCTTTATTTGTGAACAAGAAATTATTGACATTTTATCTATATTACCTGTCAATAAAGCCATTGGAGAAGACTGTATTAGCCATAAAATGTTAAAATCAACAAAATTATCTGTTGTTAAACCTCTGTGCTTATTTTTTAACCGTTCATTGAAAGACTGTGTTTTTCAAAAAAAAAAAAATGGAAATTAGCTAATGTAATCCCTTTGTTTAAAAAAGATTATCCTGCAGCTTTGTCTAAGTATAGACCTGTTTCATTGTTAAGCTGTGTCAGTAAAGTGATGGAACGTATTGTATTTAAACACTTGTACAACTATTTTCACTCTAACAATATTTTTTTTTTATAAATACCAGGCTGGTTTCTTACCTGGTCACTCTACTGTATATCAGTTGTTAGAAACATATGATAACATTGTTAGAAATATTGATGAAGGCAAATCCTGCTGTATGATTTTTTGTGACTTATCTAAGGCCTCTGACCTTGTTTGGCACAGAGGACTCTTATTTGAATTAAAAATGTATGGTGTAAAGAAAGATATGTATAGTTGGTTAAAAAGCTATTTAGAGAATAGAACGCAAAGAGTGATATACAAAAACTTGGTATCCCCTACTGAATCCCTTTTTGCAGTTGTTCCACAAGGCTATGTATTAGGTCCATTGTTATTTTGAATTTATGTGAACGATGTAGCTGACAAGATGTCAAGCTTTTGTAGACTTTTTGCTGATGATAACAGTTTGCAGTATGCATCTTAATGTGTCCAATCTATAGAAGGTCATCTGAATAATGATCTTTTATCTCTTGAAGAGTGGTCTAAAAAATGGCTGCTAAAATTTAATCCCTCTAAAACTAAGGTTGTATTTTTTAACACAAGAAAAAACAAAGAATTTCCAAAACTCCTTTTCCAGGATAGCCAATTAGAATATGTTCAAACTCATAAGCATCTAGGGGTAACGTTTTCATACAACTTAAGTTGGTCATCTCACATTGTAATCTTGCTGTCTAATGCATACAAAAAAATTAGGTCTTTAGAAAAAACTTAAGTTTAAAATAATTCGAAAAGGACTTTCACTTATGTATACTTCATTTATCCGTCCCCAACTTGAGTACGCTTCAGTTGTATGGGGTGGTTGTCTATCCATCGATTTTTAAAAATTAGAGAAATTGCAACTACACGCAGCTCGGATTGTTATTGGACTAACTATGATTGCCTCTAGAGACTCTTTGTATTTTGAAACAGGCTGGGAACCAGCGACAGACGCAAGATCCCAAGATTAAATACCATGTACAAAATTCACAATGATTTAGTACCAGATTTCCTATCTGAGATTATACCTGATATGCGATGTAATGCTTCTGCATATACAACAAGAAACTCACAAAATTATAGTATACCTGTATGTAAATTGCAAACCTACAAATCATCATTTGTTCCAACTGTAATAAATGAGTGGAATTCCTTACCGCTAAATGCCAGACTTTCGAGCTCTTTGTCTGTTTTCAAAAGTTAAATTAAACAAAAAATAACAGAAGCTCCTCTATATTTTAATTTTGGTAAAAGACGCAACAATGTACTGCATACACGGCTTCGGCACAATTGCGTGCTAAACGCTGATCTTTATAGATATTATATAATATCTAGTCCATTATGTTCCTGCGGTAAGGTAGAAAATACACATCATTATTTTTTCTCGTGCCCTAACTACAACGAGGCCAGGAAAGAGTTTTTCGATAATTTATTGAGATTTAAAGCGGCACAGTGAGTCAAAATCATATCTTAATTTTAAGATATCTGTAGCATACAGAGAAAGACTTATGAAAATTATGAGTATATAGCGAAGATATGACAATTAAACTGCAAGAATTGACTGCACAATAAAAGTGCCGGAAAAACAAAGGTTGTATCTACCGTTTCGTTGTTTCGTATATGTCAAGGTCACGCAACTCTTATTTTAAGCTCAAAATTGTAAACAACATTCAACTGGAGCATGCAAAGGTGAGAAATATGTTATAACAACTTTTTAAAAAGATTAAATCAAAATTTTTGGTCTTCTTACATTCATTCGTGGAAACATGAGACCATGGTAACTATGGAAACTTATTCAACACTTTTCTGCGCACGCGTACAATAGGGAGGAAGAAGTAAAAGAGTATTTTGCAATATTTTCGTTCTGGGGCAGACAGAAATTATTTTTACTTATAATTTTCCCCATAAAAATATAATTTTTAGGTTCTGAAACCTGTAATTTTCTGAAACTGAATACTTTTAGGAATTGAACAAAATTTACAGAGGTCATGCGAAAATTCTACATTTGTCAATTTTCCCCTTTGTGCGTCACTGTGCCGCTTTAATAAAGTCCATATTGTTGACATTCAGACTTTACTCTGGGGGGATACATCACTCAGTATTGCTGAAAATGAATATCCATTTTCTATTGTACATTCTTATATTTAGCATTCTGGTAGATTTAACTGATTGTACATGTTTTTTTAAAACTATTTGTATAAACAATAATATAGCAGTCTATATATGTCCACAATGAGAGTTTATTTAATTTAATTGTTATTTATTTTGTACAAACTGTTGAACACTTCTAATCCATCCTGTTATAATATCTCATGTAGGGAGAGGGCGATTTAAGTTTTAAGAACTTGTGCCTAATCCCATTGTATATATTTTGTGCAATAAAATATGTTCAAATCATATAAGTACTGTGGTTTCAATCTTGTTTTGTACATATCTTATCAGAGATTATGACGTAATTTAACTGAGTCATGTGACCAAACATCCCTCGTTCCCTTAATCTCACTCTCTGCCATTGGCTCATACATAGCATACGTAACTACCAGGCCATTTTCTGAAAGACAAATAACATCGTTCACGGAAATGGCCGAGTAGTAACGATTGCATTGTTACATTAGTAATGTCTGACGGAGGAAAGAAAGACAACTCTGCATGGGAGATTGGTTACTTCCGTGATATTTTTAGAAATTACCTTATTCTCAAGTAAGGTATAAAAAAAATAATGCATTTTTGATAATGCGGAATAAATGTCTTCATAAACAAAACTATAGATTATATACCTAAAAAAATTCAACATATGTACTTTATTTTGTTATAAATGAGTTGAGATGAATATATAACGAAACAAATGTCTTCATAAACAAAACTATCAAAATTTAGTATATGAACTTTATTCCGTTATTAAAAATAAGTTGAGATAAATGTATTAACGGAATACATATCAATTAATGCACTTTATTCCGTTATAAATAAGTCGAGATACACATTTAACAGAATAAATGTCATAAACAAAACTATCAAAACTCATTATATGTATACTTTATTCCGTTAATATCATTTGTCTCTCTGTGCATGTATATATACTCTGTTATTGGCATTGCGATGCTAATTAGTTGGAGGTATTTTATTCTATTAAACGTGTCATTTTAAAAGTGTTCCCCCCAAACAGACCAAGCCCCATTTTTACTGTTGGTATCCCCCAAAGAAACCCTTTTTCCGGGAATAGTCCCTTTGTGGAGCTTATAATCTTGATATTTGGAAACGTCGTCTCTGTATATATACGCCTGTTATTAGCATCGCGATGCTAATTAGTTTGGAGGTATTTTATTCTATAAAACGTGTCATTTTAAGAGTGACCCCCCCCCCCCAAAAAAAAAGCTAAGTCCAATTTTTCTGTTGTTATCTACCAAAGAAACCCTTTTCCCGGGAATTCTTCCCTTTGTGGTGCTTATAATCTTGATATTTGAAAACGTCGTCTCTCGATATATACGAGAGTCATTCAAAAAATACGTAGATAATGTTCCTCATCGTCATATTATTGTTAAAAGTTAATAGATCAACACATTTTTGTAAATAAAAACATTTAAGAGCCATTCTCTGTAATGATTTGAATTTTTTTTTATAGGAGCTGTTGCACGCATAGTCTCAGAATTTTTCCAAACTCTCTATGATAAAAGTCATCGATACCCTAAACTGAATCAGGCAAATATTGTTTGCTATGATTTATAGTTACAATGACAACATGTCTTAAAGTTCGAAAAATGGCATTTTTTAACATGTTTGGAGTCCCATAGTTAACATTTGCGGCAAAGCAAACAATTGGCAATGACTGTTCCCAAAGTTTGAAGGTCAGATGTCTCAAATGCATGATAAACATTACTGGTAAATCATCTATTACATACGCTACTATGGTAACAAATTATTCAAAAGTAAAAAAAAAATATCCATTGAATTTTATAAAGTCATACACGTAAAAATAAAAAGCAATTATAGGATGAAATGTGACCAAATAATAGAAAAAAGAGCCTTGAAACATATACCAAAAACAAAACATGATATTGAATTTTGGTTTGCAGTGGTTGCTAAGGTTTTTATACCACATGTCTAAATCCGATCATATCTTTTAAAAAAAGCACATTTCCTCATAACTAATGATCAATTTTATAAGATGTTGGTGTGCTCCAAGTTTTCACATTTGAAAAAATTCAGATTAAGTTCTTTAAATAGAGCGTTGCTATGGAAATAAGCAGAAAATATATGCTTAAAAACCTGAAAAAATATTTTCTTTCTTTGGATACGTACCCTTAAATGTAGATTCTTAAAACTTTTATGATTCGTATTTATTAACAGCTAACTTGACTTTTAATTTTGACTATCATCCAATCTCTAAGTGGATGCAAGAAGTTGGAACACAGGGTTTAATATTGATATAAAGTTCACAAAATTGAACATTTTCCCTTCTTGATAACCATAGCAATAGTGTCATTTTATTCATCAAATTTAATCAATATATGATATTCAACTTCATTTCTAACAGATAAGTACTATTCAAGCTGAGTCCTTTAACTTGTTTCTTGATTAAATGACATTTAATTCTTAATGCAGTGAAAAATAATTCACTTATAAGCACTGGTACTTTGTTTGGTAACACTGCAAAGTAGCAATTATACCCAATTTTTCTTAAGTAATCTTAAGTAATACAATAAGACTGAATTCAAACATGTAAATGTTATTTTGTTTCGAATCCATTTATTCGAATTCTGGCTATGGATACTATAAAGTCGAAACTAGTAAATTAATCAATTTTGTAATTGCTTCGTGATCTCATTTTTACTGTTCTAAATTCTTGATAATTTGTATAAATATGAAGATATATTACTATTACTTAACTTAATTTATTCGAATTAGTTGTTAAAATAGGTGTACCAAATTTGGATATAATATGACGTTAAAGAACAAAATTAGGACAAAGTCTACAAATTTTTTAAATGACCCTCGTGCTTCTGTTATTGGCATCGCAATGCGAATTAGTTTTGAAATATTTAAGTGTCCTTCGTCTCTCAATACATACTCCTGTTATTGGCATCGCGATGCTAATTAGTTTGGAGGTATTTTATTCTATAAAACGTGTCATTTTAAGAGTGATCCCTTCCAAAAAAGCCAAACCCAATTTTTATTTTGTTGGTATCCTCCGACGAAGCCCCTTTTCCAGGAATACTTCCCTTTGTGGAGCTTATGATATTGATATTTGGAAACGTCGTCTCTCTATATATAATCCTGTTATTAGCATCGCGATGCAAATTAGTTTGGAAGTATTTAAATTATTTTTTTCCTCTAAAATTTATTTCCTACAACTTAAAATCATTTAATATTGAAATATTAACACATTTAACGCTTCTGGCGTTACGTAAAAAAACATCAAATGTTATTTACATCGCGATGCTAATGACAGGATAATGCCATGACTCCTTAACTATTAAATATTTCTGAATAATTTCTTTTTGTTCATTTATGATTCAATGTTTGCATGACTTCATCAAAAATAAATTCAACTCAATAATACAAGAGTTTTATTCTACATTATGAAAAAAAAATATCCAATGCACTTTCAAGATATGGAAAATATGAATAGAATTTGCTGGCTTTAAAAGCTATGAAACTATACAATAACTTCAGGGGTGTAAATTGAATGTTTGAATTTCAGATAAACATTAATAATAACAGACTAACATGTACAGAGGCTATTTTCAAGGTACACATACATGTGCATTCTTTGTATTCATTGACTGACATTTATAAAAAAAAAATCAACATTAGAGAACCTAGTTTCAGGTAAAATGTACTCTCTTTTTTTTGTAGGAAGTTTAAGTTTTAGTTATGCTTAAATAATATCTACTGACTGTGTGAATATTTGTTTTACAGATTCCATACATAGTCAGCCTCTTCTAAGACTGACTGACTGTATACTGTTTAACGTCCCTCTCTAGAATATTTCACTGATATGGAGACGTCACCATTGCCGGTGAAGGGCTGCAAATTTAAGCCTTTGCTCGGCACTTACGGCCTTTGAGCAGGGTTGGATCTTTATCGTGCCACACTTGTTTTGACACAGGGCCTCGGTTTATACGGTATCATTCGAAGGACCGTCCCATTTAGACGCCTTTTACGACAAGCAAGGGGGTACTGAGGACCTATTCTAACCCAGATCCCCACGGGGTGCCTCTCATAAGAAAAAATCCAAAGATCCAAGGCTTGCTTCAAAGTTAAGGTAACTACACACTGTTAAATAGACTTTGTTATATTCTTCCCAAGAAAGTCTTGGATATCCTGGAATGACAAAGTCTGTTTTTCTGCCTGTCTACATGTCTGTAGTTTTTGGTCCAAAAGTATTATGTTTGTGTCAGACTATCTTCTTTTTTTTGGCAGTTTAAATTATTATATACTATTCAAACATTCCAAATCAATTGTAAAAATTAAAAAAAAATGTTTTTTTATGATTTTGATATGATAGAAGCATATCTTCTAATAGTGTAATTGTCTTGCAAAGTTTAATTCAATTGGCAAAATTAATATAAAAAAAAATAGCTTTTTTGATTTTATTATAAAACATATCTTTCAACAGTGTAATTGTCTTGCAAATTATATCATAGGATTCCACAAAACACCTAGTATAACATTTATTTAACAATAGTTTTATCTCGTATCATATCTGTGTCGATGAATTAGGCATACATTTGTTTGCTGATGATAAGTAACTTTAAAATAACTTGTGGAATTGATTTTGTGATTTAAGAATTATTTATTTTTGCTTTTGAAATTTTTGTAGAGACCATTATGTGCCATAAAGATATTGTTCAGGAATGGGAAAACTGGTGTATTTGCATTTTTGGTACTGTTCAAAGAGATTTCTTATAATTTGTACTTAATTTAGATTGTGTTAAATACATGCATCGACAAATGCTATTGACTTGCTTGTATATTTTCCTGTTTAGAATATACACCGTGAAAAATAAGTTATTTCTCATGATGAAAATAATATAAAAAAAGTTGTGAAAGCATTATTATAAGATATCTCAAAATATTTAACCAATAAAGATAGGTCATTGTAATATAATGAATTTTCATCTAAAGCATGGCTTGACACACATATACATCATTCATATGCAAATCATATGAAGCTACATTCATATGAGTCATCACAATTTTGGATCATATGTAAATCATCTGATTTACTCCATATGATTCACATATGATGCCCGTTTTCAATGATTCTAAAATGAAACCAATCATATGAGAAACATATATTTTTCATATGTGGATCATATGTGGCTAAGTTTCATGTGAATCCTCCAAAAAAATTTACATGCTGTGTTCTGGACTTTTGAGACATTCACAAGAAAAAGGTATGCATTTGAATTTTCCAGATGAAAAGAATTTCCAATTTTGCAAATGCTGGAAAACTCTTAGTGCAAGAATGGCTGAACTTACTGCACAAGGTTTGGGACGTCTACAAAGCAGGCTGAGCTGATTTCTGAAGAGGCAGAAAAGGTTCTTTGGGAAAAAGGTCTCCTCGGCAACAGTCCGGGAGAATTTATGTTAAATACTGTCTTTTTCTACAATTGCAAACTGTTCGGACTGAAGGCTATGGACGAACATAAAAGATTATCTGTTGACCAGTTTGAATTAGGTCAAGATCAGAAGGTCAAGTTTATAAATTTCACAGTAAGAGCAAACAAAGGTAAGTTGATTTACTTATTAAAACACTACAAATTAGCTAGTCTTACCACGTCTGTAAATGCATGCAGCGCAAATTGCTGAAAAATGGTTAATCCTGTAACGATCTGTTAATTTGTATTTTGACCACGTGATAGAATTTGTATGAATAATCAAAAACAAAGTTCTGACAAATACATTTTTGTTGAAGAAAAAAAAAGCTATTGATAAAAGAAAATGTGTATTTTTTTTAAGGAAAGTTTTGAATGTAAATTCCTTGTTTGCATTTCTTTAACGTGGATTGTATCAAAGACATTTGAGCGCAAAATCGATAAGACATCACTTCCAGGGCAAAAAAGTCTACAATATCTACCAGGAATACCTCAATCTGCTGGTGGATTTTACCGGCAACCATTGACAAATGGAGAAAACAACAAAGTCTGTTCCAGTGTACAACTCATTGGAATCAGCACATTATCTACAATGCTGAAAGACATGTGTGACAAAGCCGAAGTTCCCGAATTCTTTTCTAATCATTCGGGTAAGCGCACTTGCGCAACCGCTCTCTACCAAGTCGGGATACCCGAACAGGAAATCATGGAACATACAGGCCACAAATCTATTGAAAGTGTCCGCAAATACAAACGTCCGACGTCCGAAGATGCTATGTGATATTTCCAACGCGTTGGAACCAGATGAACCGGTCAGCAAGAAGGCAAAATCATTGGACGAAATAGAAATCCGAAGCATGGAGATTTCGAGTGTAAATCACATTTAACAACTGTCAAGTATTTTTTTTTCAATCATTGAAAAGCATGTTGTTTTAAAAGTTTTTCAATCGTTGAAATCGTTCAATAGTTGAGATAAAATATTAATTTTTCATTTTATTTCATACAGTGGAATAAAATTGTATGTGAATTTTGTTAATGAATGTTGAGGAAAGTGTACTTTTTCAATGACTATAAAAGTTGGGAATTTATGCAAATGATTTACGTCATGATTTCATTGTAGCAGTTTTTCCACGCCTATTGGGTATCAATGGTTATGTACAGATACCCACAGTTAACATCAAAAAAAAATTTCCAATGCAATGGTACATTTCAATATACAATGTACCCCTAAACCTTATGTCAGTTTGGAAAAAAAACTAAACTAACTTCACAAACTACATGGTAGTATTCATTTTAGATTGAGTTCCATTTTTCTAACTAGAACTCTCTAATTAATTCTTAATAAATACGAAAAGCAGATAAAGGTCAGGTATGGTGTATTGGTTATTATTGTTGTTGAGAAATTATTTTGGTATGGCATTGAGCTTAAATTCCATATTGAGTGTATTATTTGAATCCAGGCGTAAGTTAGATTGCTGGGATCGTGTCTAATACATGTAATATTTTAAGACCTGATCATATAAAAGATATGGATTTGAAGTCAGAATTAGTGTAACGCCTATATAACACATGCAGCCTAAGTCTACAATTTTGATTATGATCTGTCTTTACATATACATTGTATCCAATGTCTATATTAAAAGAACGCTTTTAATTAAACGTAACAACAATGTTTTTCGATCTTATTTGCGGAAAACACCGGTTACAAATCGATAAGGAAAGCAGATTAGACTTGAAATGAAATAAATAAAACCTGTTTAAAATCACAAACAATAATCTTTCTAGCATTGTACTTTGTGTTTGATATTTACGTTATTAAAAAATATGAATCATTCATGCCAAAGAAACAAACATACCATTTGCTCACCAATTATATGTTTAACAAATTAATTTTGAAGTATTTTTTGTTATATTTACCTATTATCGAGCGCTCAGGGGCACACACCTCTAACGTAGCGTTCCCCCATTCATTAAGAAGACAATGGTAACCAAATTTGTTTTTGTCGATGGTGCAAGCCTGTTTAACAGCATCACACTTTTTTTGCTGAGATCGTTCTATCCAATCCCGCTTGTTTCGAGGACAGTCTTTCACAAAAGCAATGGTTGGTAGAGACTCATTACAGCGAGTTTGTGTTGTCTTTAATGGAAAAGAAAAAAAAGAAAAGAAGAAAATAACCATATGTTTAAACATGTTAAAATTGCTTTAAAATAAGTGTTTCATTAAGGAATGCCAAAGCTCAGAGAAGTTACTCAGCACAGTCAATATAAAATATAACAAGTAAATTCAAAGAATTGTGGTCCCCCGTCTTCGGTGTCCTTGTGGATGAGATATCATTTTTTTATGATACTTTGTGTAAATATGAACGCAATATTCTATATCATTTAAAAGTTGTCGTTGAAGTTGATTTTATTTAATAAGGTCAATTATGAAGGTCGTGGGTCACAAATTATGGAATGCTCGGACATATTTTGTCATGGGCAATGTTCATGCCAACTTATAAATGCCCTGTTTCATCTCAATCAAAAGTTATAAAAAAAAACATTTTGAAATACAAGGTCAAAGAATGTATTCACTTTGAACAATTTTCCGGAAAAAGTGACATTAAAAAATTAATCTTTATTTATTGTTTTCTACCGTATATATGACTAAATTTTTCACATTTGTAATTAATACCTAATATTTATTATTTAAAACTTTACAATAACCTCCAAAATTGGCCAAAACACCATTGTGTCCGTTAAATCGTTGATTTTTGCATGTTTTTTGGCCTAAAAGTGCTTCAGGGCAGGCCTGCCCCTAAATAAAACTGTGTTATTTTGAAAGGTAGGGATGTAAAGAATAATTTAGGATTTTTTTTAGGGGCAACCCTGCCCTAGGGTCGAAATCCACAAAAAACCTACAAAATATAAGGAAACCCTGATTTTGATAATCAGCTTAAAATTATGATATGCAATTTTATAGTCAGACTAGCTCATTTGATATAGGTGTTGACTTTTACACTATTGATACTTTCTTTTTGAAGTCGGGAGTTCGAATCCACCTGGTACCATACTTTTAAAGTTTTCATTTTTCCCCCTTTCAAAGACTGTTTTAATTGTTTTTATAGACTTGTGCATTTCCTTTCAATTATCTATCCTCTATGCATGTCCATTCTTGATATAAGAAACACTAAGTAGATATCAGATCGTAACAATCCAATGTACAGTTGTCAGTCAGGCGGAACAATGTAAGCACACTTTCTCGGAGGACAAGAATAGCTCACTTTGTGTTACTCGATACAGGTATTCTTGAGGTGCGGTGAATTTCATATGTAGAAATTCCTTAGAATTTAATCACATTGACTTTGGCTACATATATCAGTAACTGTTTTCTATGGATTTCATTTAGGCTTATATAATTTGCAAACATTAATGGTATGTTTATTATTTTCACGGATAAATAGCTTAGACATAAAGAATAGAAGTTCAGAGACGGCAGACATTACCATTACATGAATGCACAATGAGAAGTAAAAATATCAATTATTACATTTGGAGATAACAAACTCAGAAAATCAATGAAATGGTTCCTCCTATCTCTACTCACTGAAATAAAGATTTAGGAAAGACAAATTGTTATATGTATTCAGCCTAATGTCATTAATCAGGACGGAAATTGACAAGCTTTTTTGTAGAGAATAAAACCAAGCCCGGCCCTGTAGGTCAGATTCCTATATATAATGAAGTGATCCTTTAAGGCCGAGGTCGCAGCATCACTATAATCACAGTGTATTTAGAATGTTCTTGTCACGGGAAATATACATTTGTGATATGAAAGCCCCAACCTCATTAAAAAAAATATGACCATTGTTCAAGTTTTTAAAAAATATCTCAAACTTCAAGGTAAAGGTTCTTAAGGTCTAATGTCTATAAACAGTGTATGTAGAAAGCCTTGTCACAGGTAATATACATTTGCAGTATTGAAGCCCTGTGTATTCTCATTCAAAAGTTATGACCAATTCAAATTAGTCATTTTAATTTTTTTTTAAAGTAGGTTTAACTTATAGGACAAGGTTGCATCAATAAAAATCATACGGTATTTCTAAAGGTATTGTTAGAGGTAATTTACATGTGAAATATGAAAGCCCCATTTCTTCTCGATCAAAGGATATGTCTAAAGTTTAATTTTTTTGGACGGACATACAGACGGACAGACAAATAAGGTCTAATGTACCCTCATCGCTTTCGCGAATTCGGGGGAACTATACAGACGAATACGATTTAATGTCCTCTCGCTTTTGCAAAAGAGGTGGACATGCAGTTATGGTGTCATTTAAGAATTGAAAAGATAGTAAAACCTTTCATATATTTCTCACCTATCATTTATTCCATAATTTAAAATTTAAAAAAAATACGATAGTAATAAACAAATCCTATGTCCCGAATGGCTTTGCTATCCTTGGGCCCGTTTCACAAAGCCTACTTAGGATTAAGTTCTATCACAGGAAAGAACTTTTTTCCTAAGTTCATTACTTATCCGTTTCACTAACCTCGTCTTATCTTGGATATTCAAAAGTTATGTCGTAACTTTAGGACATGTAAATCGATGACTTAGGAAGACACTAATGTGTCGATGTGATTTTTATCCTTCAAAATATTACTCGTCACTACATGTTTTCGTTTTCCTTTTTATTCAAGGAATTCCTAAGGTTACATTTAATCGCTAAGCTATCAAAACTAAGACTCTCTGATACACAAACTCTCTGATACACAACTCACATCTCATCTCTTTCCCCTCAACTCCGCCCACATTTATAAAGATATCCAATGAAACTCAAATGTAACATCAAGGGAAAGAATGGTTGACATAAATTTCTACAGAATTCTCTGGACAGGAAATGCTCAAGCTTTTATCTCTACTCTAAACATATAACTCACAATGCTGTCATTGATACTTTGGAACGGAGAGGGGAGGGATGTCAAATTTGATAAATACAACTCAGACGCTGAAACATCAAAGTAAAAGTAAAATACACAAAATCACTCCTTGACACTAAATACGTTTTGCGGTTGCACATCCAAGATTTCTAATGGAGAGAGAGAATATGCATATATATGTTTAGGGAGAGATAATTCAATGAACTACTAGAATATGGATTATTGTGTTTTCTCCGGGTTAAAATTGTTTTACTTTGCATGGAATTACTTGGATTTCAGTAACTGGCAAACATATGTTAAAATTATAGTCAAGATATATAAAATGTCCGTTCACAAAACTGGCGAAATCGATGGTTTACATGCTGGAATGATTCCACATTATTTAAAGAGCACACCTTTGTAAAAAAATATTATTATAGCACATAATTTGATCCATTATTATACATGTATGTACATTATATTTTTATCTACATTTACATGTATATCTATTTATATATTTCTAGTATTTTAATCGATATTAAATTAAAATTAGAAAAATGGTATTTCAAATAAATAGAAACACTCGTGTTTACTTTTGATAAGTACATAATGTTAAAGTGAAATTTTGTGTGTAATTGTTTGTATAATTAATGCTTCATTTATATTATCTAAATCTTGTTGATTTGTAGTAATTGCTTTAAGCTACAGACTGCAGTGATCTGTTTATGTTTATGTGATAAGGTCTTGACCGCTCATTAAGATTTGGCTGGGAAATTTAGCTCTTGTATCAGCATTGCCGACTTTTATCACCCGAGTCTCAGGGGGATTGAATGTCCGAAGTGCTGGCCATGAGAAAATGCAGAATTCATAGTGTTCACAATTACCGGGTTAAAATTCTTTAGCAGTGATTGACATTCTGTAGGTTGGGCAGTTCTTAATATTCAGCGAAGAATTTGTATGTTCAATTAGTTACTCAGTCGGGTCCTGTGTGTAAAGTGCTACACGGGAATACAAAATAAACTTTGTTGGAAACTTTGGGCGTTTTTATTTAAAAACAGAAAGTTTCGGTGTAACAATTTAAGTGGTGGCGGCGGTAAAGGATCCCAATTAAATGTGAAATATTGTTTGAAATTTTATACATACATTTAGATTTAACGAGCGGAATTAAAATACCTAGGAAAAAGGACTTAGAATTGGAATTACAACTTTCTAAACAAAAACAGGAACATGAATTACGTTTAAAAACACTTGAATTGGAACATGAAAAAGAAATTTTGGAATTACGTGTACAGCTAGAGAAGGCCAATTCAACACCAGGAGCACATTCGACAGGAATGACAAAAATTAAACTTCAACCATTTAATCAGGAAAAGGTTAACATTTTATGCTATCTCTCTGAATTTGCTGAGCATGAAGGTTGGACTGAGAACTCAAAGGCTTTACAGCTTAGGTAACTAATTTTAACTGGAGAAGCTCGAGAAGTGTCGCAGCAAGTGACTTCGGGATACAGAGATCTGTATAAGACTCTTTTGAATCGATTCGGCAAACGCCCAGCAGACTACTTTCAGTTCCTGGAGGAAATTAAACGTAGACCAGGAGAAACTTACAGAGGATTAATGTCGAGGATAGATCTGTATTTAAGTCGTTTCATTGATGAGAAAGATCCCGTACAAAATTTCCGAGAAGAGTATTTCTTAAAGGCGTTATCTCCTCATCAAGTTCAGTGGATTAGACGGAATCAGGGAAGTAGTGAGTTAGTTGAAGCTGCTGAAGATTACATTCTACCAACAAAATCGGCCGAGGACAGAAAACTTCAAAATCGTAAAGTGTTAGGTGAGAAGAAGAGCCAGGAACAGGGGAACTCCGGAAAACAGAAAAAAAATTGGATAAAGTAAAATGTTTTAGCTGTGGGAACTTTGGACATTGTGCAAACAAATGCCCAAAGAAAGGTAACCTAGCGTCGTATTTCGTGAAAGGAGCATTATGGGGTTTACATTATGTTTCGGGGAAAGTGGATGATGTGGAAGTGTCAATGGTCAAGGACACTGGATAATCTATGACGCTATTGCGGGAGGATCTTGTTGATCCAAAATGTGTTTTACATGGACAAACTACGTCCTTGGTTACAGCTATCGGACCGCCATTCGAGGCTAAGTTAGCAGTGGTGAACCTGGAAACACCAATGTTTAAAGGACATGTTCAGGTAGGTTTAGTACCTGATCTGGTTGCAGATGGTTTATTGGGAATAAATGCTCTGGAGAGAAACAAAGTTGCAGCTGTGGTTACGAGATCCAAAGCAAAAGAACAAGATCGAAATGAAGTAAGTGCCAAAAATCGCATGAATGAATGTGATGTCATAAAAAGGTAATTAAACGTCGTGGTAACTAACGATGAGGCTGGTGAAGTGAACCTTGAATTACCGGAAATTTCATTGGAAAAGTTGAGCGTGGTGAATGGAAATAAACTATCGAATCTTCAGAAACAAGACCCAACACTCAAAAATTGTAGGGATAAAGCATTTAAAAATGTATCACAAACTGAGACAGAACATAAAGCGTTTCACTGGGAGAATGACATATTGCAAGAAAAAGAATATGTCGGGAACACAAGTGGTACTTCCAGCATCGCTAAGAAAAGCAGTGATGAAGCTGGCACATGATCAGCCAATAGCTGGACATTTAGGAACTGAGAAGACCAAACAACGTATTCTTGCGTCATTTTATTGGCCTGGATTGTTCCAAGATGTGTCGGACTACTGCGCAGAATGTGACACCTGTCAAGAAGCGGCAAAAAGAAGTGCGGAAAGAGCACCTATGGTCAACACACCTATCATAACTGATCCGTTTTCAAAGATCGCAAGGGACATGGTTGGCCCACTTAATTGGACAACTTAAGGTAACAAATGCATTCTGACTGTCATTGATGAAGCTATGAGATACCCAGAAGCTTTTGCTTTACCAAGTTGTGAAGCTGAACGAATAGCTGACACACTCATTACATTATTTAGTCGAGTTGGATCAAATTTTGCGAGTGTGCTCCTGAAAGATTTATATGAGAAAATCAAAATCAAGGGAATAACTACAACGCCATATCACCCGCAGGCAAATGGCAAAGTTGAAAGATTTAATGGAACATTAAAATCAATGTTGAAAAAGTTTGTATGGAGAATGGTGAAGATTGTGATGTACTACCTCCCTATGTATTTTTCGCATACAGAGAAGTCCCACATGAGGAGACTGGCTTATCACCGATTGACCTGTTGTACGGATGGCCAGTACGTGGTCCTCTTAGTGTTTTAAAGAGCTTTATGACTGGTGAGGAGAAAATAAAAACATCAGTGATAGATCATGTCGTCAACATCCGAAACAAACTAGCTGATGTGACACAACTCATACAAAACAACTTAGAAATGAGGCAGTCGAAAATCAAAGATTGGTATGATCGTTTAGCATCTTGTGATGAAGTACTCGTTTTACTCCCGACCGAACCTGGCAAGATGTCCGCTCAGTGGAAAGGACCGTTTCGTGTGGCTAACAAGTTAAATGATGTTTTAACTATAAAATCAATGTTGGAGGACGACGTGGACTTGTGACTTACTAAATCAATTTACTTCGTCCTTATAACCGGGCAACATTACTGGCAGCAACAGAAAATGAAATTGAAATTGAACAGCAATTTCCTAACAACACCACAGAAACCATTCCAGATCTTGTCTTTGGACAGGGGCTGACACAAGTGCAGAGACAGAGTTTAAGGGATGTTTGTCATAAAAATTTCAAGAATTTTCACATCAAAGCCGGGAAAGTGTGATGTTATCTCACATACAGTCAGAACAGCGTCTGGGAACCCAATTACTCTGAGACCTTACATGATACCGGAAGCTAAAAAACAGGTAGTGAAGGAGTCTTTGAATGAAATGTTAGAACAGGGACTTATTACACCATCCAAAAGTCCGTTTGCTTCACCAATTGTCCTTGTCAACAAGCCTGATGGGACAATTAGAATATGTGTTGATTATAGAAAACTTAATGAAATAACTCTCACGGACCCTTATCCCATTCCACGCATGAGTAAAATATTTGAGAAAATTGGAAGTGCAAAATATTTGAGTAGATTTGATTTTATAAAAGGCAAGTTCCGCTGGCAAAGGAAACACGCGAGAAATCCGCCTTCATCACCCCATTTGGCCTTTTTGAGTTAACAGTGATGCCGTTTGGTATGAAGACGTCTCCAGCATCATTCATGAGACTTATGGATCGTATTGTAGATGGAACTAAAAAAAACTGTTGCGTACTTTGATGACATAATTGTTTACAGTCAAACGTGGGAAGACTATATCGAACATGTAACAGAGCTACTTCAGCATATTCATGAGGCCAATCTTACCATTAGACCATCAAAATGTAGGTTGGAAGCAGCAGAAATCATCTGTTTAGGACACATAGTTGGTGGCGAGACTTTTATCACCCGAGTCTCAGGGGGATTGAATGTCCGAAGTGCTGGCTATGAGAAAATGCAGAATTCATAGTGTTCACAATTAACGGGTTAATGTGTAACACATGATTCTTAATGAACCCTCAACCAAGCCCCGGACATATAGACGTTTCTCCCAAGAGTGGTTGCATCTCATTTCTTCTAGGACGTTATTATTTAAGGGACACTAGCATATCGGAGTTTGGCAAAGATTAAAAAAAAATGCCCTCACATGTGTTCGCTACGAAGCAATCATGTTTGATTTTTATTTAATAATTGACAAGTGGAAAAGAATACCTGCATTGGATCGATACCTTATAAAGAGCAAAATAAAGTAAACGTAGAACACGTAGAACGATGTATAAGATAATACAAATATCTAATAGACTAAAACAATCATATGTATTATGCCTTAATCAGTTTGTTACTATTATCATTTCCCTAGTAAGGTTAGAAAAAAGTTTCTTTCATTCCAATGCAATTTATAATAAATGAATGTAGAATCATCATGACCATTCCTAATGCTACTATTTTAATGTTTAAATAAGCTCACTCAGCAATCAGCACTGCACTAACATTGTATGTACGTACATTTGTATGATGTATTGTGAGTTATGAAACATAAGTTAGTCTTTTAATATTAATTAATACAGAAATTGGATTTGCCTGCACTCCTGCGTCATCATAGTATGAAGGATTTTAATCTAAAAAGTATGTATGATTTTGATTTTTTGATGTCCGTCCGTCCGTCTGTAAACTTTTCACATTTTCGACTTCTTCACAAGAACCACTGAGCCAATTTTGACCAAACTTGGTACAAAACATCCTTGGGTGAAAGGGGATTTAAATTGTTAAAATGAAGGGACATATGTTGCAACCGCTATTGAAATAGCAACCACTATTGAAATAATTATATCAATAGTGGTTGAAAGTGCATTTCAATAGCAAAGAGAGTTAGTAACCACTATTGAAATACGACCACTATTGAACTAATTATATCAATAGTGGTTGAGAGTGCATTTCAATAGCATACATAGTTATTTACCACTATTGAAATACGACCACTATTGAAATAATTTTATCAATAGTGGGTGAGAGTGTATTTCAATAATATCCATAGGTAATAAGCACTATTGAAATACGACCATTATTGAAATAATTATTTCAATAGTGGGTGAGATTCATTTCAATAACAAATATAGGTTGCAACCACTATTGAAATGATGTTCACTTTTGAAATAAAGATTTCAATATGGATTAAATTATGGTTTTAGTTTTGAAGTGTTATCATCAACTTTCAAAATAATTATTCAAATCACTTTTGAAATTATAATTTCAATAACTATCTTAACCTTCTTTTAAGGACAAATGATACAAACAAAATATGGATGCTTGGAATGGTATATGTTTTTGGTCTGATTTCATTGAAAATGATTCAAATAATAAATTTCTAGAATATAAAGAAATTGTACACCTTCTGTGATTTAAAAATGTTGCCTCCCTAAAACCATCCTTTATAATTTATAAACTTCAATTATTAATCTATATTTTTTTCACCCAAGTCGAATTTTTGTAAAATTTTGGATAAAAAATTAAAAATTACGCGGTAAAACTCTTCTTTCAATACTGGTCGTATTTCAATGGGTGAAACCTTTGGTAATCATATTGAAAAGTACAATTCCCCACTATTAAATAATTATTTCAATAGTGCTCGTATTTTAAAAGTGGTTGAAACCTGTGGTTATCATATTGAAATGCACTCTCACCCATTATTGAAGTAATTATTTCAATAGTGGTCGTATTTCAAAAGTGGTTAATATCTATGTTTGTTATTGAAATGCATTCTCAACCACTATTGATATAATTATTTCAATAGTAATCGTATTTCAATAGTGGTTACTAACTATGTTTGCTATTGAAACGCACTCTCAACCACTATTGATATAATAATTTCAATAGTGGTTGTATTTCAATAGTGGTTACTAACTATGTTTGCTATTGAAACGCACTCTCAACCACTATTGATATAATTATTTCAATAGTGGTCGTTATTTCAATAGTGGTTGCAACAGACATATCCCCTCGCTAGAGGAGATAATCAAGAAAAGACAAAAATAGGGTTGGGTCATTAAAAAATTTTCTTCTCAAGAACCATTGGGCCAGAAAAGCTGAAACTTATGTGGAAGCATCCTGGGGTAGTGTGGATTCTAAATTGTCCAAATCATGACCCCTGGGGATAGGGCGGGACCACAATGGGGAATCAATGTTTTACATAGAAATATAAAGGGAAAATCTTAGAAAATTTTCTTCTCAAGAACCACTGGGTCAGAAAAGCTGAAACATATGTGGAAGCATCCTAGGGTTGTGTAGATTCTAAATTGTTCAAATCATGACCCACAGGGGTAGGGCATGGCCACAATGGGGAATCAATGTTTTACATAGAAATTAGGAAAAATCTTTGAAAATCTTCTACTCAAGAACCACTGGGCCAGAAAAGCTGAAACTTATGTGGAAGCATCCTAGGGTTGTGTAGATTCTAAATTGTTCAAAACATGACCCACATGGGGTAGGGCATGGCCACAATGGGGAATCAATGTTTTACATAGAAATTAGGAAAAGTCTTAGAAAATTTTCTTCTCAAGAACCACTGGGTCAGAAAAGCTGAAACATATGTGGAAGCATCCTAGGGTTGTGTAGATTCTAAATTGTTCAAATCATGACCCACAGTGGTAGGGCATGGCCACAATGGGGAATCAGTGTTTTACATAGAAATGAGTAAAATCCTTGAAAATTTTCTTCTCAAGAACCACTGGGTCAGAAAAGCTGAAACTTATGTGGAAGCATTCTAGGGGAGTGTAGATTCTAAATTGTTCAAATCATGACCCTGGGATAGGACGGGGCCACAATGGGGAATCAAAGTTTTACAGAGAAATATATAGGAAAAATCTGAAAAATTTTAATCTTCTTCTCAAGAATCCACTGAGCCAGAGAAGCTGAAACTTATGTGGAAGCATCCTAGGGTAGTGTAGATTCTCAATTGTTCAAATCATGAGCCCCGGGGGTTTGGCAGGGCCACAATGGGCAATCAATGTTTTACATAGAAAAATGTAGAAAAAATCTGAAAATCAAAGCTGAAACTTATGTGGAAGCATATTGTGGTATTGTAGATTTCAAATTGTTTAAATTATGATAAGTGGGGTAGGGTGGGGTCACAATATGTATTACAATGGGGGAATCTGGTAAAGAACAAAATGGCCAAAGCTTCTCAGGTGAGCGATGTGGCCCATGGGTCTCTTGTTTATCATGTATTTATGCATGTTAATTACATGTAAAATGCATAAACATCATTATCTGAGTTGAGATGACGTGTCAGCAGATTCTCGGAACAAGTAATTTTCTTCTTTTAAAATTATTGAGAGAAAATTAAGGTAGAAACCGATAGCAAACATGTGATAGAACAAATTCGCATATTTGCACGTGCTTTTTTCCGGATTCCGGAACGCCGTCAAATAAAAGTCTCCATTTACACATTATTGTCTATGCTACAAGATGGGCGACGAAGCGATCGAGAAATTTCCTCAACTTAAAAGACAAAGTTACCATACGTATTAAATCTTTACGGTTCTCGAAATTGAAGCATCTTCATGAGAATCAAAATAGAAGTGAGACTGAAGCCGAACATGAACATAATTTTTGGTGAAAATACTCCTTGCCCAGTGTCCGCTGCAGCACCACGTGGGTACACCGGTGTCGGTCTGTGCCTGGCGTTGTTTTCTGTACATAGACATTTTAAAGACCATGACCCTACAGATGTTAATTGGTATGACGGAAGAAGTAAAATTTTTGCAGAACTGTGTCAGATGCATAAGGTGAATATTTACGACTTAGTATATCAATCATGACTATGGTGCTTGTTTGTTTACGCACAGGTCTGGTACAACCAATATATTTAGCTTCAATTACCAATAACCTTCATAGATTTTTTTCCTTCCTAAAGTAGTTTTATTCAGCTAAAAATTAAAACTTATTTCATGACCAGACTGTAACTTCTAGAATAGAAGAATAAAACCGGACATTTCTGGTGTCAGAACATGATAAAGGCCGGATTGGCAAAAAAATGTAAAGTAATCATACTTTAAATATCTGTGCCTAACACACGAGGTGGTGTTTAGTTACTCAGATCAAAAAATGGAAAAAAAATATTTTGCTTAAATTGTTCAAATGCAGAAATTTATAAACTTTCTTTGCTTTGGATGACAGATGCTTTTTAATTATTATAACCCCTTTTATAAATTATAGTGGACATTTACTTGCAAATCTTTTGTCTTTTTGAAATAACAAGCAAATTGTAAAAAGTTGCATTGAAAAAAAAAATAGAAAAAAATTTTGAGGATCAAGTGACAAAAAAATAGGGTCAGTCAGGTAGCTGGAAACAAGACTATTTTTTTTAGCCTTATGTAATATTTATGTGCCTGTAATAAATTTATGTATGTATTTGTTTTATGCTCAAACGGCCCTGATTATAAACAGATATCATATTCATAGATTATAAAAGAAATATTTTATACTACAGGTGAAGCAAGCTATGGACTAGACAGTGTATTCAGCTTTCTCTGCTGAAATAATGTGACCAAATCAAGTGTCACCTGGAAATAGGAATGTCAAGGGTGCTTTTTACATTAACTCCAAAATAACCATTGGTTTGTATTTTTTTCTTTCAATTTACACTTGCACATGTATCAGGGAAAATCCAGAAATTTTTTTTCAAGGGGTGGTAAAAGGAGGTGTTTTATAATACATGCATTTAAAATTTAAATTTATGATTTTTTAGTCCTTGTATTTTTAATTTAAACACCATAATGTACATACAGTATTATTATACATATAGAAGAATTTTGTTAAGTCAATAATTTCTCAAAGATGATATTAATATTTCAAGAAAGTTCAAGCCAGATATGCTACAGCAAACTGAACATAAAGTGGCATACTTGTGTATCAGGAAACAAGGAACATGTATGGCTGAACTGAGAATCTAACCGGGGATCCCTGCATCACTACTGACATGTAGGTTTTCTATGGACTTAAATATGTGTATGGTTAAATATTTGTGTATAAACATATTAAAAGTCATGTTGTAAATTGAATTCAAAACTGAATAACCAAAAAAAAATTGTAGAATGTAAAGATGTTTTCTAACTTGAATGATATCAGGGTTGGAAATTACAGCCCGCCCGACAGCCCGAGACGGTCTGTTTTACAGGCGGGCGGGTACAAAACCTCAGATGACAGCCCGGTGGTGGGGTTAATTTGAAATATTTTGATTAATTCTATCTATCAAAGTCAATTTGAATGATGTAAGGAAAACTTCTTATCTTTTTAATATAAGTGCAAAAAGGTCAACCAGGGCAACATGTGTCTAGGTGTACATGTATAAATTGTTTTTGTGATACAAAATGTAATTTAGAAGAATATTACAAAGAATTTACTCATTTTCTGTGAAATATTTTGATAAATTCTTGATAATCTCTTTTAGTCACCATATTCTTCAAAATTGCATCCATCTAAAGGAAGGGGGTAGGGTAGGGTGTAAGATAATAAACTTGTCCCATGTTGAATTAAAACCCCAGTATGTAGTATGATTTTTTTCTAAAATTTAAGACACTTATAGGGTAACTATAATATGCAATAAAAAAGAAATTTGATGGGTAATTTTTTCACAGTGGAAGCAGAAGTGTGAGACTGTGTGCAATGAATAGGCAATATTTTAACCTACATGTAATTTGACAATGCATCTTGGTAAATGTAATTCTGTTTTTTGCTTACAATGCTTGATAGATTTAAGATTGATGTCAAATAATAATTCATTCAGACAGAATTGTTTGAATTCATATAAGACAAATGATATAAGACAAATGATAATTGATATAGCAAAAAAAAATTACAGCCCTTTTCATATCATATTCTTATATTATTTTACCCTGCTTTTTCAGCTCTTCGTTGGTTGATGAAGGCTATATTAAAACTGTCAAATTTCTCTAAAAGTAGCCCGATGACCTGCCTTGAATTTTTGATATGATTTAGAACAAGTACTTAACACAAACATATAAAAAAATTCAAAAAAATTCAATGGGTAGTTTTTTTGTTGACAAGCTATCAATTTCTACCTTAAACTGAAAACAATGTTGACTTGTTCTTGTCATCATGTTGTTGTTTTATATATATATTTTCTTTTTCATATTCAAAATTCAAGACGAAAAATAAATAAATAAATTAAAAAAAAAAAAAAAAAAAAAAAATTATTAAACTATGAAGACAAGCAGAAAGTAGAAAAAAAATGTACTTGTTAGCAAATCGACAAGATAAAATAAATTATAATGTACTTGTAAGAAAATTATGTTAAATAAGATTTTTAAAAACATATATATATGACTGAGGTTGTAGTATAAGATTTTAAAATTCATGATTTCTTAATGCATTACTTTTGGGAGAGAAAAGGGTGAAATTACAGCCAATTGTACATGAAAAATAAAAGATAATCACAATCAAAAACGGTTAAAAAAATGAGTAATATGACAAAATTTACAATCCACATGTCTATAATGTTTTGTTTTTTTTTTTTCAAGACAACCCTGCTAATTTGCAGCTGTACAGATTGCAGTTCATCTCATATGCTGTTAGACTAAATAATGAAAGATGCTCAAACCAGTTTCAAAGAGTCCTAAGTCTGAAATCATGGTGCTTTAATTAAAGAAATCAATGCTTTTTTTTCTGTGTATTGTTGACATTTGTGGAACTGCTCGGTTTATGACCATCTCTCTGACAATAACTTTGACATTTGAAATTCGGTTTGAGCGACGGATAAGGAAACAAAATCATATTCATGTAAAACATTACACAACTCAAAACAAAACAAAAACATTGATAAACTTAAATTTAAACAAAATTGTACATGTACATGTATCTGTGATCTTGGCATCGAAATTCATTAATCCGGTACATTGATACCCGGTACTTATAATGAATTTGTCTCATGGTTCCTAATAGAATATTCAATTGTTAAACATTATTAAGGAATCACCCTGAATATAAATATTGTGAACTTGATCAAGTATTTTTTTCCTCATTTAAACACTAAAAAATTTAAGATTAATTATCAAGATCAAAAACAAGATTTACTGAAGAAAGTGTTATAAATACTATAAATACTTTGAATTCTTATGCATGTTTTATAAGATCTAAGGAACATGTGTGGATCATTTTAATATCCCTCAATCAGACACTGATTACCATAAAAGATCAAATGCCAAGGTCAAATACAAACTTGGCTTACTCAAGAACTCAAGAATGAGTTATAAATACTGTAAATACTGTGAATTCTTAATTTTTTTTGCATGTTTTATCAGATCTAAGGAACATGTGTGAGCTCACTACAATATTTATTGCTGTCAATCTGTCTGAGTCTGACAATGACGATTTAGGAAATATTTTTTATTAAACATGACTTATTAAATTTTCACACATAAAACAAATTTAGAAATTGAAATACACATGTATATTTGTACGGCACTGAACTGACCATAAACTGAGAAGAAATGAAATTAAATAAGAAATTTGAGAATTTCAAATATCTTGGAATTTATTTAGCAACTATATATTTTGCATGTTTAAAAAATATTCACATAAGAAAATATTATGAATTCATGAGCGTAGCGAGCTCAACAGACTAACGTGTACGAAGGGAGGAAATTCGGATGAGATCTGCACATTGTTCCAAGAAATTTTTGTCTCACCGCGTGAAAAAATTCCAAACTCCCAATAATCCTTTGCGGTGCATAGCAACATGGTGGCTAAACATAGCAACAACTTACTTGAAAAAAAAATTACAAACAACGATTTAATGCAATCTCCATGCCACAAAACTATCGTTTGCATTCTGACTCAAGCATACATTTAAAAAAAATTTCACATTTAAAATGTTTAATATGTGAAAGTCAACATATTATAGATCTAAATTTTGACTTGTCTGTTTTTTTATGGTCTAATCATGTCTTCTTTTTAAGAACCGCATACAGAAAAAAACATGTTATACAGGCACAGTTAGACAATACATGTAATATGCATGTTATTTTTATGGTGCTCGGTTTATGAAAAAATAAAACTTTAAATGAAACATATACTTAAACATTGCTACTGTATAGGCCTATGTTATTTAAAAATGATAAATTATAACACTCCGGGAGCAAGTCGCGATCCTGTGGCCATGTCTTCTGATCATTGTTAGTAGGAAAATTAAAACAAAGTTTAATTATATTTTTGTTTAATTCTTTCTTCTGGATTCTGAATTCTTTACACATGTTCGCAAAATCAGTACTTCCCCACGTTTTATTACAATCTGTTTGTTTACATTAATTTTATTTTTAACCAGAGACGTCTCTGTTTTAACAAGGTAATGATAATCGTTAATCTAATTTGAGCGGTGTGTCAGGAATTATAGAATATCGATCTCGATTATTTTTCTCCATTGAAATCTATAACATTTAAATGAATGCCATAACTATAATTTTTTCTGGTCATTACTTTTTTTTGTGTTGTCAAATTAATTCCTAAATATTAAAAAAAACTGAAAGTAGCAGGATAGGATAGGATAGGACTAGACTGAAATCGCAGGATAGGATAGGATAGATTTATCAACTTATAGGATAGCAGCACTGTAACCCATACTGACATACTGAGAGGTGTACATAGAGCAGAGAAGTTATTTGATTACTCCTTATAAAAGCACAACTTAAAAAATGACTTCGGAAAGATAAGATAAGATTGTTTCGTGAAACAGCTGTGAATAATCTTAGGTACTTCCTAAGATATGTTAGGCATTTTTTAAGATATGTCTAACAAAATAGGCCCCTGGACGCAGTGATCGAGGGGAATCGATCCATTGTTTTATCAAATATATACTAATTGAGTTTCAATTATCAAATCTAATCAGTGAAACTAAAAGCAAATCATAAATTAAAACCAAATAAATGGCTAATTAATCTTGGCATTTTCGAGCTTCACATTGATATATAAAATAAAGAAGATCGCTAATATTATTAGCGTACTTTAAAGAAAACTGAAAAGTTCTAGGGCATAGACTACACTGCCTAAAAGTCTCAGTTCAATTTGTAAAGCTTTTGGAGATTCAAAGTGAAAACGCTTACTAAAAGCTTTACTGAGAACATATAGAAAAAAGTGCAAAATAACAAATGATTTTGAAGTTAGCGCAAAAATCTCCCAGCAGTGCCAAGGTAAACTATGCAAATCTTTTTAGCGTGTTTATTGTTTATGTGTTCAATGCTTATTTACTTAGAATGAGGTATTCTATTTTGAATTCATCTTATGAAAATCTTTTTTTTTTTTCATTCAGGTGATATCTAACACTGTTATCGAATACGATACAAATCCATTCTTTATGGACATCGTTTTGTTCAGGTAAACAACTACCTTATTCAAAAGCTTAAGTTCATTTAAAGTAAGGCATTTTCTTTTAAAAGTAACTAAGATCATATTTCTTTTTCTTTGCTTACTGAGCTGAAAATCAACTTCTTTTACTTTAATGTGAATGTTTGTACGCATACATATTTTCTTCTTTTTTAGACATGTTTGTGAAATAAAGACTCGTTCTCACACACCCTCTCTCTCACACACACATACACTCAAATCAAGAAATGATTTCATAATGTTATATAATCATAGTGTTCTTGAAAGGTCATACAGTGGAATGATTATCAAGTTTTCTTACCGAAACTACTGCAGGATAAACCAAAAGTGCAAGAAAAACTTTCCACATGATTTCTTTCCCTTTAGTTTAACTGAAATCTGAAAGAATAAATTTCGATAAAAAAATATTTTTGAGCACATTGACAGATATCCATGTTAATGAATGTTAAAAGTCGGTTTTTACTGTACATACAATTTTTTTTTTAAAAAATCAAAGTATTTTGCAATATTGAAAGATCGGGTCAAAATAAACTTCATGCTAAATTTCATAAATTCCATTACGAAATTGTGATTTTTGGAATAATAATTGAAAAGGATAAAAAAAATAATGAAATGCATTTTGAACACATTATTTTTCAATAGAAATATTATTTTTCAATTTCAATATATGAAAAACAGTTTGAAATTTAAATCATGCAACTACTTACTCTCAATAATAGAATTTGCATTTGTTTTAAATTTTCCAACATTCGGCATTAGGGTTTAATCATCTGGTTCAGCTTCTGGTATGCGTGACATAAAATAAGACGTAATTGGAGGGTATCTTTTCAACTATGATCTAATTTATTTGTTGTAATTTACATCTAGGGAGAGGGCGACATACCTTTTTAGAGATTGTATCTGATCCATTTGTAATTATCAACTATACAATTTTATGGTATTAATTTTATATATAGTAATTACAGTAGAGCTATAATAAAATATAATATGTTCAGATCAAGGGGACAATCGATTTCCTCTGCGTCTGTTTAGCTGTACTTCTGTCTGTCTAACTACCCTTCTGTCTGTCTTTCAGTCTGTCTTAGATGATTTTACGACCTTTTACGCTAAATGCATGCAGATACTGATACGTTTCAGATCACAATTGCATTTCTGTCCTTTTTTAGGTCACCTGAGTAACTCAGGTGACCTATTGCTATCCGTTTTCGTCCGTCGTGTGTCGTGTGTCGTGTGGTAACATTTGAACATTTTCAGCTTCTTCTCTGAAACCGCTGAACCAATGTCAACTAAATACAGCATCTATGGGTGAAGGGAAACGAAAATTGTGAATTTCATGGTCCCCGCCCCCCTGGGGCCTAAGGGGTGGGGCCAAAACCACTAAAATTATTGCAATCTTTAAAAATCTTCTTCTTTACTCCTGAACATCAAGCACTGTTAGCATGAATGTAATAACCATTGAATCCTCTACCAAAACTGTGAAATCCATGGCCCCAGGGTCAGGGGTTCTAGTGCTTGATCGGGGCTATATAGATTATATAGTGTAAATGCATTATTTTTTGATAATCTTCTTCTCTGCTTCTGGGTATTAAAAAAAACTAACTAAGTACATAGTTATGATGCGGAAGAGTGCCTCTTCCAGATTTTTGAATTTAATGGTCCCAGGGTCAGGGGTTTTGGTGTTAGGGTGGAGCTCTATAGATTATATAATGAAAAAATGAATTTATTCTTTGAAAATCTTCTTCTCTGCTTCTGAGTATTAAATAAACTAAGCACATAGTTATGATAAGCAAGAATGCCTTTTCCAAAATAGTGAATTTTATGGCCCCAGGGTCAGGGGCTCTGTTGTTAGGGCGTGGCTCTACTGATCATATAGTGAAAATGCATTAATTCTTTGAAAATCTTCTATTCTGCTTCTGGGTGTTCAATAAACTAACTAAGCACATCGTTATGATGAACAAGAGTGCCTTTTCTAAAATTGTGAGTTTTATGGCCCTAGGGGCTGTGGTGTCAAGGCAGGGCTCTATTGATTATATAGTGAAAATGCATTATTCCTTGAAAATCTTCTTTTCTGCTTCTGGGTATTATATAAACTAACTAAGTACATTATATGATAAGCAAGAGTGCCTCTTCCAAAATTGTGAATTTTTTGGCACCAGGAATAGGAGTTCTGGTCTTAGGGCGGGGCTCTATAGATCATATAGTAAAAATACATTAATTCTTTGAAAATATTTCTGGGTTTTATGTCAATGATTCATATTTTCTTCTTTCTTAGACACAATGACCATGGAGTCCCCTTAGACAACTTTTTTTAAAACGAAAGTAGAAAGAAAACTTATCCCGTGATTACTAATTAAGTATTAAAGATTCATAGAATATTAAAGCAATAGTGATATTTTAACGAAATACTTACAGATTTAGAGCAACTACGCCTGTTAAAACAAAGTTCTGGAATATATCCAAGGAAGAATTTGATTGGCAGAAGCAAAAATTTACACAGGCGATGGAAATACCGTGCATGTATTTAAAGCTGAACAATTCTCATAAAAAGCCACTGTCAGACGGGTATATTTCCTTACGTCCGATTGCACACTCGAAATTCGTGGCCGACATGTCTTAGATCTTTTGCGTTTTTTTTTTTTGTTTTTTTTTTTTTTGTTTTTATATGCATTTTCTGTTTGTAAATAACGTATTGACCTGTATTTTTGATGATACTTTTGTCCTGTTTTGAAAAAAATACGTAAGATTTGAAAATGAGTAGCACGCACTGTAAGGTGTACGTCTACACTCGTCGGATCTCTATAGTAAAATGCATTGAACTGATTAGCGATCTGCTCCTTATATACGGGTTGTAGGGAAAGCCTTTAACAATGGGAAATGTGGCGGACTATGCCGATTTACGAGTAGTAATTAGCTTTAAGTGGGCAAAGAGGTAATATTGGTTAAAAACGGAAAAATAAAATACGAGGGTTGTCAGAAAATTTCGCACAATAGTTATAAGTAATATGAGGACACTGCTTGCATGAAATAAATAAAACAGAAAAAAACAGACAGAATCACATTAAAACTTTAAAAGCGTATTTTTTATTAATGTGCAAAGAGCTGGTGTTTTCTGGTTATCTAAAAGGCAAATACATTTATTATTGAGTCAAATGCTGACTGTATTTATTCCATACAAATTGTTAGTCCATCATTTAGCGAAAATTTGAAATAAATTAGAGGAGTTATGTCTGTTTTATTGAAGATTTTAGATGATAATTGCCTATTCAGTTTAGTAAAATTATATTTTTCGAAATCAAAATTAAACCTGAGAGTGTAATAATTAACAGTGTAAACTTGATTTAAGCCTTCTAAAACACTCTACTTACATGTATTTCAATCAATGTTTTTTTTTCAATCTAGATCTACATTGTTTTAATTTCCATTTGATAGATAATTTAGTACCTTCTGAACTGAAAGACGTCTTTTTTAATCTATACATTTTTTCAATTTTCTTCAGTTCTTCAAAAAAAAAAAATCCCAATGGGATGGTTAGGTTTATGTTTACTTACAGCAGAGAGGAGTTTAAAAACTTTTATTTCCAAAACCATCGGACAAGGAAAGATGAAACTCGTGTTGTCCAGAGTATCCTTAGGGAGTGTAGGTTCATGTCTGTTCAAATCATGACCTCCGAGGATAGGGCGGGGCCACAATGGCTGATCAAAGTTTTACATAGGAATACACAGGAACAATCTTTTAGAAATCTTCTTCTTAAGATCAACAAGGCTTTTATTGGTGAGTTATTTCAAGTTTGTCCATATAATGATCAATGGGGGTTAATGGGCAATCGAAACCTTACATTGAAATACATAGAACTTTTTTTAATACATCGTCTTTTCAAGTATTGCAAAATTATATATGTATGTTTTATAGTTATGGTGTCGACATTCTCAAGTAATGAAAAATTCAAATTCAAATCCCCCTCCACCGACAACTTAATTTTTCAATACTGAGCTGATTTGTGTTTTTTTTAATTACATTGTAGTCCATGTGCTCAGCTGAGCTATGAGCCTCTTGGTTTACCATATCAGAAAACTATGACTTGAGTAACCTGTTGACCAGTAAGTATAATTTTAAGTTCTCTTTAAACATATGTCATTGTCATTCTGATTTTCTCGTTAAACATTATTTAAAGGTAGAAATTATAAGAACCGATTAAAATTCCTTCGGCAAATTGGAGATTCTTTGATCAACAGTTCGACGAGGATGAGATGTGCGATTTTCTTAGAAAAGACCTCAGAATACAGTAATGCAATATATTATTAAATTTTTTGTTTCTTTTTATTTCCAGGCTTTTTGCTTATATGACAAAAAAAAAAACAGATTTGTACAATAAACATGACATACCAAAAGGTAACACCCCCCCCCCACCACCACCACCACCACCTCAGTTCCATATATCGTGGTTTCAAAAGCTTGGTCACTGATGGTTATATTTTTCCAATTACATGTACATCAATTTCTGTTTGTTTGTTTGTTTGTTTTTTTTATTTTCTCCTATTTTGTTATATTTTTCTGTTGCATGAAATACATCCTATTAAAACATAATGTACAAATCATACAAATGTAGTCATGACTTGCATAATTTTTTTTTTCAGAACTAACACTAATTTTACGAAATGAATAGTTTCCAAAATAAAGAGGTAAAGCCACGAACCATCATATTTGGCCCTGTGTTTTTCAAAAATCGAGTTTCTATTCATGGCTGGTATTATATGTTAATATGTATAATATTAGAGGACAACATACTTCTTTTCCTTACGTAACTCATTTTTATTAAATAATGCGCTGTTGGGCACGTGCGATGGTTTGAAGATGCGACGGTTTCATAAAAACGTTAAAAAATGCCGATGTTTCGACAGATTTTCCCAAAATTAAGTGTGGCCACATCCAACAACAAATTTCATACTTACCATATGTATAAATATTGCTGATACGAATCTACACGCTTAATATAATCGTTGTTCATACGTGTAGCCAATATGAAATATGCCTTTACATTTAAATTTTGATGTGACAAAGATTCATTAGTTTTGTTAAACATTCGGTAATATCTGGTTTATATAACAATAGTTGTATAAAAATTATACACAATATATTAAAAAATATAGTCAGTAGTTCGTTTGAAACCAAATTTGTGGAGAGGCATGATCTTCGATTTATATTATCTGAATTCAAAACTAAAAAAAATATGAGTTATATTTCTCTTCGTCAGACTTGGAACATGAAGTTAAAAGTAATACAAATACGTCAATTGTGACGTCATAAAGACTGTAATTTTTTTTCAATGGTAATTGATTTTTTTCAAGATGAAACACTTAAACTTTACTCGATATCATTTAATTACATGTATTAACAGAGGTCTATTTCTATTATCTCCAATTTTATCCCCTTTCAATCGCCTGTTTTTGTTTTAAAGCTGTACACTATCTTCGTTGTAATTAACAAATGGAAAAAATTGACCCCCCCCCCCTTTCTACATGTAGATCCATACCACAGTGAAAACATGGAATATCATAATCATGTCTGCCCTTCCTTATACAAGCAAAATGATATTGTGCTAGCTTGCTGCTAAAATATTAATAAAAAAAGAAATAATGTACGAAATTAAAGGATTTAGATATTACATGTAATTGTCTGCAATTCCACGAAACAAAATCTTGAACTTGGATGAGTGTATGTCAATTTCAAGTTCCTTATAATATTTCGACAGGTAGAGTCAGCACTGCATGCGCGGATTTAGAGGGGGTGGGGGGTCAGGACCCCCCTGGAATTTGCCAGGTTAAAAATGTATATATACTGAAACAAGACAATATAGTAAACGCTAAAATGTGTGAAATGGGTATGAAAAGTGATTTTGAGGCAATAGAAGTCACCGCTTTTTCATTCATAAATACAAACATATATCAAAAGGGTAGGGTAATTTACTTTCTTTATTCTATAATTGTAAAAATATCCCCGGCTGATCAGCAACATTGATTTTGTAATTGTTGCATGGTCGAAAGCGTCCCGTATCATAACAGCGGGGGTGATATTTCTTTATTGTTAAAAAAATAGAATATAGATCTTAAACTGCATATCAAACATTATATAAAATGACAACAGTTATTTAATACATGGAGTGTCCCAGAATATCTGAATTATCTCGTTCATGTCTTCATAGATCATAATTTTAATATATGCTAGCTTGGTACTTAGAATGTGTTATTTTCACATTTTTTCTCTCTATTCCCGAGATGAAAGCGATTTGATAGGAATTCGTTGAATTGGTAAATTATAAACGTTACCTCCTTTGTCTGTATGCCCGGTATTCATCCATGCGCGGATCTAAATGAAGAGACTGGGATTTGCGGAGTTTTAAATACCTATACTAAACTAAGTAAAAGTCACCTTGGATCCGCAGCACAGTTAAGGTTACAAATGGAAATATCGGCGATTTTTTAAGATAAAAAATACATACTTTATTAGGATGGGCGATTCTTTTTAGGAACTCAGTGATATAAAAAAAATGTAAAGTGGATTATATCTACATGTTGGTGATATTTAGATTCTTTATTTAGACTCGTCATGTGAAGTCGACGTCACATGACTTTGGCAATTATACTTTCAGTTAAGAGGTCATCTATAAATTTCAATATTGCAAGGGCATAACCAAGTTAAAAATTTTAGTTTATTTTATAATCCTTTTCAACACTATATATAGTTTGTGAAAAGTGCTGCGAACCTATATAGATTCCCTTTTTTAATTGGTAAAATTTAATTTGTTGGACGGCAGGTTGAATATTTTGCTGGTCAACTACATTAAATATAGCTATAATTAATTTATTTGCAAGATTTCAAGAGGTTCGCAGCACTTTTCAAATAACTTAATGCTTTATGAGTTTATATGTAAAATTTTGACAAGATACATTGAGGGTATGCCCTTGCAATAAATCGATTTATTAGGGCCCTTCCATTACTTTTTCAGTGAATCTGCATACAAACACACGACAGTATCGCTTGTCTGGAGAATGCACGTACAGTTTTTCAGTAAAACACTAAAATAGACATCGCATCCAAGTTAACGGTTTTTTATTTAACTGCAAATAATATTTTATTTGAGAGCAAAAGTCATTTTTTATTGTACAAAATGTGACTTGATCAGCCTATCACTGTGTACAAAATGCGTCATTTTTGCGAGATGACGTCACATTGACAAGTGCATTGCGATCGATGCATCGTTTATATACTGTTGTGTGGGATTTAACAAACGACAAAACTGCATGTAAAAGTAAGTTTGTATGTAGCATACAGCTATCCAGCTGTTTGAAAAAGCAAATTATTTAATTTTGTGGTATTTTGAAGACCTTGTATTATGTGTGACGTCATAGTAAACATTTTCCGTACAAATTAGGCTCCGCCTCCTTACTGTAACCTTAACTGTTCTGCGTCCCTCCCAGATGACACTGAAGCCCTGGAATCTGTGCTGAGTTTGTATAAAAAGTCCCGGTTTTATAAGTTTGGGAAACACAATCATTATCGCAAACCACGACCACAATGCCCATACTCTCCTATTCTGGAGGAAAGAGCTGTATGCCGACTCCAGATCGTGTCTTGAGAAGATGGGGGAAACAATCCGAAACATGGGAAAGGAATTTATGTGGGTTTATTTTGTTTATTTGGGGGGGGGGGGGTTGCTGTTGATTTGTTTTGTTTGTTTGCTTTTTTTTGCATGAGAAGAGATTTCTGGCTTGTATATTTTTTTGACTGGAAAAAAATTCAGGATCCGCGCCTGTTCATCTGTTGGCGTTTAAAGAGGTTTAAATAAAGTGGTTATAGATTTGGTAATTAATTTACAGTTTATCCAAACAAGTGCCGTCAAATGTCTATGACTATGAATTTCAAATGAATTTCCAGTATGCTTAACAATGTACACTACCCTAGAGCTTCTACCGAAGGGATAACACTTGACGATAAAAAAAAACGTGTGAAGGTATCTCGGCAAAATTATATCCTTCCATATGTACAGCAAGTCCGAGGGGTAATTTTAAACAAAATGTCCATACAATTACGCATGATAGGCAACAAATACATGTATATACACATGATAATGTTAATTACGCACGACCCTTGTGATTTTAATAATCACACAAGTTGCAACGGCTATTAAAACAGCCTTCTGTTGCCTATACTATAATTTCACCCCCCCCCCCCGGAAAAAAAAATTGAACACTTAATATTCACTTTTTCGTGACTTTACGGATAAATCAATACTGTGGATACAGGTAATATTTACACCGTAAATAATTTTCCACTATTTTCTCTTAATGTATCATTTTAAAAATTGTTTTTGATTTAACAGGACAATACAACAGTATTTGACACTTTTTTAATCAAAACAAAAACTAGCTAGATGCATGACATTGTATTTATCTCATGATTCAAAACTTCTTAACGGTCCTATGATAAAATTCCCAAAATTCTTGGGAAGGGTTTATTTTAGCGGATCCCCCTTCCAATAATGTAGATATAATTACCTTCATTTAAATAAGGTTAACGTCATACCGTTACAATACACATATGTATATATAACGTCAAAAGTCATGGCGTTATACATGTAGATTTTACTTGCAACAATACCATTTTCAAGCGACTATAAAAAGAAAACTGGAAAAGATATCACTAAAAAATAAATTATGTTATAACTCACAAAGTCTAATCTATCACAAAATAAAATTTTATTTATTTTGGTGACAGGGCATATTTTTGCACTTCGTGGCTTTAGCTCTTTACCAGTTTCTTTTCTTTCTTTACACAGGTTATTTGCATTTAATGTATGTTCCTATTTCAATGTGTAGGTGTTTCAAGACAGATATGGATATAAGCTTCCTTGTGGGATCCCACCAAATCGTACGTAGGGATTTTAAGATGATGAAATTGTTTACAATATCTGTTAGGTCTAACATTTTATTAACCTATGAAATATATGGACATAGCGAACAGTATTCAATCTCAATGATCCATAAAACAATTCAAAACAGGAGCAGAGCAAGGTAGCCCTCCAAAACATGAGGTGGGATCAGGTACCTAGGAGGAGTGAGCATCCCCTGCTGACCTGTCAGAAACGCCGTGTTCTCCATGTCATGATCGAGAAACAACGGGAAATCAATCGTCAATTAGGTGTGTAAATGAAAATTAGAATGAAAAACCGTCAGTCAACATTTTACTCAATGATAACTGAAAAGGTTATTGCATCGCCCAAAGAATTAACGAAATGATGGCATTAAAAAAGACTGCAATTATTCTTGTTTCATCAACTTGTTCTTCAGTAATTAACCTAAGTTTAGAAATTGTACACAGGTAATGCATGCTCTTTCGTATAGAATCAACTGAAATATATCAACTCCATATGAAGACGGTGAAGATATATTGCTACGTACGTGAGAAAGAAAGTTGAAGATTAGAAAGTTAAAGTCATCACGTTTATCAAAAAGCTTGGTATATGGCGCTAATTAAATTTCCAGAATTTTTTTTAAACAGTAGTTTTAACTGGAGTAAAAGAAAGTTTAAGAAATTCAAAACAAACAACAATTTGAAGCATGGATTGATATTGAATTTTTGACTGATTTTTGATTGATATGACATACATGTAGATAATCAATCCCTAAAACATAAAAAATTGTAGGACTGGTGTTTTTTGTGCATAGGTATGCAAATTGGTATAGTCTTTTTTTTAATACATACAAAATTTCGCACAGACATATTTTTGCAATCATGTCAAAATTATAATTCAGATTACTCATTTGAATATTTATCTACGAGAGAATTGTTGATTTTTTCTTTAAAGAGGCTGGGTTGTCGTGGCCATTTTTCGACTTTTTCTATCTTCTATACATATCTCCATATAAAGATATACAAAAATTATTGAATTTTAAAACTAATATGTATGAAATTTTTCTTTTTCAAATGATAGTTGATAGCTAAAAATATCATATTTAAAAATTTGTGTTATATCTGGTGGTTAATTTTTTGTTAATTTGTTGACCCCCAGCCTCATTAAGTTTTTGTTTCTACTATTCATTCATAAAAGAATTAATTCATTTGGAGACGTTTTGTACCTAAATTTGTAAAATAAATTTAAGTCTTTTATGAAATCTACAAAAAAAATTAAGTGTTACATTAAAATAAAAATGTATATATCCTGGTATTAATAGACATCTTGCTTATATACTGCCATCTTGGGTGGTGAGGCAATTTTGTCCAGTGCGTTTCTTGCATAACTCGTCCATAAATGTTTTTGTGAAAGTAGTAAAGAAGATATCAAATTAGCACACGGTTAGTAATTCATCAATATATCTGAGAACTAAATTGAGAAACTACGATTTTTCGTGCTCAATAAATACACACATTTTCAATGAGTTGCACTGTACTCTCTGATCGCGCATCTCAATTGTTTTAAACAATTGATCTAAAGGATCTTTCTTATCTTAAAATTATCCAATACTTCTTTTACAACACAACAGGGGGGAAGCGTTAAGCCTGACAGGGGGCGTTTAAAAGAAAGACACTGTGATTTTAACTTTATCTATTTTTATTCACAAGCTTTAAAATTCCTGGAGATAGGTGTGTACAATGTATGTACAAACACATGCTCTAAACGATGACCAATCTTTTCTTTGTTACCTTGATATTCAACGAAATATCAAGTGTGATTTCCAATGGAAAGAAATATGATATCAAAAAGGTGTTAAATAAAGTTTCGTATATGTAGGTGTTTTTGTATTATTTGCCAAACCTTTGCATTCCAATAAAATGAGGCAAATATAAAGTGATCTTTATGTATTATCTGTGGTACTTCTTTACTAAGATTTAGAAAAGGTGAGGTATAAATCAATTGAAAGTTTCTTTTATTATTTTTTTTTGTTCAATTTTACACCACTGTGTAATTTCCATTAATTTTGTAGAAAAACTTTAATAGATGTTAAATTGACAAGAGCTAAAGTATTCTAATTGTCTTCATAGCTAAATACACAGTGAAGATCGAGATCTAAATATATATATATATATATTGTATATTGTTTTAACGTCCCTCTTGAGAATTTTTCACTCATATGGAGACGTCACCGCATGCCGGTGAAGGGCTTCAAATTTAGACCTATACTCGGCACTCAGGGCCATTGAGCAGTGAGGGTTCTTTATCGTGCCAGCGCCTATCGTGACACGGGACCTAAGTTTTTAAGTCATATCCGAAAGACCCGTGACTTTAACTTCTAGTGCCGAGCGCTTAGCGAAGGAACAGTCACTACCTTTGTTTACGTCTTAGGTATGACGCGGCGCCGGGAACGAGAATCGAACCCGGACCTCCCGATCACGAAGCGAACGCTCTACCACTAGGCTACCATGACCGGTCGAGATCTAAATATAGCTTACGTTTATTATAACTAAAACTTGTAAAATCGAAATTCAGTTGTAAGGAATTTAGAGTATGTTAGTAAGTAAATTGTTTATTATAGTGACATGTTTATTGATACAGTAATATACAATATATATCATAATAAGCTTAGTATTTTACACCCGGCCCAAAGACCTATATATATATATATATATATATATATATATATATATATATATATATATATATATATATATATATATATATATATATATATATATATATATATATATATATATATACATATATATATATATATTTGTATCGTAAAAAGTAAGTTTTTATCGGTGTTTCCCCAAAACAAGTTACAAATATTAAAGCTTTAAAACAAGGAATTTTTTTTATTTCTCGTAGTACCAATTTGCACTACATTACGCCCACGCAATATTTACTCTAATATTTTCTCTAATGTTTCAGGAAAAAAACGACATCAAGCATTC
>PRKT01001533.1:0-21667 GCA_003671525.1 Saccostrea glomerata
CTTTGGTGATTCGCAAGAGTTATCTCCCTGTTAACGCAAACCTTACCTTAAACAACTAAATTTTCCAAATTAACGTGATAACATTTGAGTTCTATTATCATTTCCATAATTGCATTACGCCGAGTAAGATATATATTTACACATTATTTCACCTATTTGAACTACATTAAGGAATGTTTTGAAAAAAATGTCCACCATTCTAAATGGCCATTTTGACTTATAACTTACAGCTGTACCATCGTACGGTTGTAGAATTGTGAGATGCGGATGGAAAAATACCAATATGTTATCAAAGACCTATATATAATAAACAAATGCTAAGTATTTAAGTTTAATGTTTTATTCGAGTTGGCAGGTATTGTCCACAGTGGTCTACACAACAGTGGGGCAGCCGGCAAAATGGCATACCCCCAACATCAACATAAGTTGTGCCCTCCCTGACGGGAAAAGTAGCACAATGGGTTGACCTCAATCGTGCTACGGACACATTTCAACACAAATTGTCTTTTAATTATATTATTTTGCTTTAGATTTACATTATATAAGATATAATTTTCAAAGTCAACATCACATATATCAACATCAACCATCACATATATCAACATCAACCACAAAAAGTCAACAAAATCAACAGTTCAATGATTAAATTGAAGGTGACGATTTCGCCACATGGGCACCGTAGGTGCCCACCGTCACCTGGTGGGGGTAGGCAACTTCAATTTAACCACCCACCATGGACTCCTAGCCTACTCAAAACCCTCAGCAACCCATCCATCGTGAACATCACTCTCTCTCATTTCCAACCCACTGTAGATTTATGCTGCATTAAAAAAAAAATCTGGTTACCCTTCAAATTTATCGTGCCTTACCCCCCACCCCTTTTCCATGATTTTATATCTTTCGAAGTTGTATTGCTTTGGGTTTCTATTTCTATTACTTATATCCAGCTATTTTACTCAGTCGGAAAGAAAGAACGAACTGGACTAATGTAAGAAAATAAAGTAGAAAATATGTCTTATCTAGATTCATCCCCCCTTTTTTATTTATTGGTTTATTCATTCGAATTTTATTTCTTATTCATTTTTAGGTCATTTGAAAGAAAAATTTGTAATTTACTTTCCTGCAAATATTACAAACAAGATGAAGGAGCACCTATAGTCTCTACCCCCCCCCCCTTCAGCATGATTATGTTGTTCCTGTATTGTAGACAATAATTTTAAGTGTTCACATTCCCACTCTGTCAGGTGCAGAACGTTTTGTGATATTTTGTAATGTATCTTGCAGGTTCTGAAGAAATGAGGTTATCTAAGTACTACTTATTTTTTAAACCAAGCTCTTCCGAAGACCATGTAAAATTGATTGAATCTTGTATATACTATTTACCTTTCAAGCCAAGAAACACAATATGGTACTTTGTATTTACCCCCAAAGCATTTGTAAATGTAGATGGACTGCACAAGACATGTAAGGCACATATGACTAAAACTTTTATTCTAAATCCCTTTCCAGCTGATACTCTATCAAAAAGGCATGATCTTACTACACCTTAAGCTTCCTACTTTGGGAATTTTGGGGAGGGACCCCCCCCCCTTTCCTCCTGCAAAAATGTGCTATGGAATAGTTTATTAAAAATATAGACTTCAAAATTCTTTTTAAGGCTGTAAAAAATAGATTTATGATAAAGAGAATGAAAATTAATATACTAAGTTAGTGTAAACCTATCCTTTCTATAATACCCTAAAATGCTGTCGAAGTTTATCTAATCTTAGCACTATGAAACGTTAACTCCTACTCACTTGTGGATTTGTATTTGTATCCCCTAGCTATAACCTATATTTTACTCCAGCATGCTAGAGGTTCACGACGAGATACTTTTGACTTGGCTCCTAGGTACATAAGGAGCGTAGGGACGTTAACCGAGGCTCTTATACATGTAGGAGTAACCTGTATTTGTACCCATTAGCTGATGCATGGATGTAAACTACATGTACATATGCAATTATGCACCGACTAATGCATCTTAATCCCATATGAGATTAATGTGTAAACAGAAAATAATTCAGCTAACTGCTCACATGAGGGATAAACACATACCATATTACATGCGAATGGCAACTGGGTTTGAACTGATATTTTCAATGAAGAAATGCCCCTAAGATATGCATATGTGTAAGCTAACAGTAAGCACCTACTATTAAAAAGAAAATATTGTAGGAAATGGATCAGATTATAATCTAGCCTGTGGTACAATATGTATCTAAAACACAACCCACCCACCCCCAACCCCGAATTTGTATCTCTATGCTGTTAGGAAATCTCGCCTTATGCGGTTCTTTCATTTTATTTATTTATTTATTTTTTAAATCTTATAATTCCACATGAATAAAACCAGTTACCTAAACAATTTATCCTTTATGAGTTTAAAATCTGTGAATATAGAATTTTAACTGAAGCAAGTTTTATCTGTGTGAAAATAGCAAATCTTTTGTATCTAATAACTTAGAGACACAGCAGAAACCAACACTGACAAAAATTTCAGCCCCATTTTAAACCTTATACTGGAAGTCTCATTATAACCCTCTTTATTTCATTTATTTGTTGATTTATTTATTATTATGTTGTGAACATTCATATAGCATATGCCATAAGGAAAATACATGGAAAGACCAGCACTGCGAGCCTTATTCAAATGAGCCTGCATTGACTTTAGCACCTAAAGAACTCTGTAATTTGTCCCTCATCCCTTTGCAAAACTGAATTACTTGATTAAAACTGGTAAAAGTTCAGGGACTTGAAGTTGCATTTCCTATTTTGAGGTTCACTTTCCATGATGAGAAAGATAACTCAAAGGAATAAATGTTAATTTACTAATAATTTTGACAAGATTAGCCTATAAATTATTATTTATTTTATAGTCTTTTATTTGTAGAATTATATTTAAATACCTTAAGATTTTCTTCTTGTATAAGTCTTAAAGAACATTGTCAGGAAATAAAAGCCCGTGCTGAAATTAATCTCTGTGTGAATTATCGACATTTGTGAAATAGTCTATATAATAAATTTAGTAAAATAAGTTTACCTGATTTTTCATGTTAACTTAAGATGGTACAAAACTTTTCATTTACTAAACACAACTATATAAAATACAAGGCCTTTTATTGTAGGAAATGGATCAGATTATAATCTAGCCTGTGGTACAATATGTATCTAAAACACAACCCACCCACCCCCAACCCCGAATTTGTATCTCTATGCTGTTAGGAAATCTCGCCTTATGCGGTTCTTTCATTTTATTTATTTATTTATTTTTTAAATCTTATAATTCCACATGAATAAAACCAGTTACCTAAACAATTTATCCTTTATGAGTTTAAAATCTGTGAATATAGAATTTTAACTGAAGCAAGTTTTATCTGTGTGAAAATAGCAAATCTTTTGTATCTAATAACTTAGAGACACAGCAGAAACCAACACTGACAAAAATTTCAGCCCCATTTTAAACCTTATACTGGAAGTCTCATTATAACCCTTTATTTATTTGTTGATTTATTTATTATTATGACCATTCATACAGCATATGCCATAATAAGGAAAAAACATAGAAAGACCAGCACTGCGAGCCTTATTCAAATGAGCCTGCATTGACTTTAGCACCTAAGGAACTCTGTAATTTGTCCCTCATCCCTTTGCGAAACTGAATTACTTGATTAAAACTGGTAAAAGTTCAGGAACTTGAAGTTGCATTTCCTATTTTTGGGTTCACTTTCCCTGATGAGAAAGATAACGCAAAGGAATAAATATTAATTTACTTATAATTTTGACAAGATTAGCCCATAAATTATTATTTATTTTATAGTCTTTTATTTGTAGAATTATATTTAAATACCTAAAAATTTTCTTCTTGTATAAGTCTTAAAGAACATTGTCAGGAAATAAAAGCCCGTGCTGAAATTAATCTCTGTGTGAATTATCGTCATTTGTGAAATAGTCTATATAATAAATTTAGTAAAATAAGTTTACCTGATTTTTCATGTTAACTTAAGATGGTACAAAACTTTTCATTTACAAAACACAACTATATAAAATACAAGGCCTTTATGCAGTTAAGGGATGAGAAGTCATTAAATGTATGTGTCTTTATTGTGTTATCATGATATCATCAAACCTACTGAAACAAGGTACAGGCCCCGTTAGAAAAATTCATAATTTAAATTATGTTCAATAATACACTGAAGACGGCTTCCAAATGAACAAACAGCCTGACCTTCATTTATTTCCTTTATTTATAACTTTAACCAAACCAAAATGTCAACACAGCATATATATGTGAAACAAGCCTTTGACCCCCTCTTACTTAATCTGAACACTTATATATACATATATTAACCAGCAAAATAATAGCTAGACTTGCTAGATAATAGATATCTACATGTACTTAATTAAAATAAAATTCGGGGAATCCTATCTATATCAACTACTGAACCATTGAGGCCCTAAATTACTATGCACACATTGTTATTGTTCTGCTTGAGTCTGAAGTTGTCCTCCTTGTCAAGCCCCCTAAGAGAAGATATATCCGAATAGATGAGGATGCTGCTGGTCCTAATATAACTATTAATATGTAGATTTGACAGACAATGTACAATTCAACTCGGGTGCATAGAACCTATGCCCCCAGCTTTTACAGCCTGAATTGTTCATTGCAATGCTTCCATCCAACTGAAATTTTTTGACTCAAAATCTATTTAGTCATCATTTGTATTTACTTACCTTGAGTTTTGTCATAGCATGAATTGTGTACATGTACAACTGTAAATATGTATGAACAAATACACATCTTATTTCATGTTAAATTCATATACATAAAATGCATTAATTGTAATATAACATTCAAAAGCACCACAATTTGTTCTTTATTTTACTTGGAATTATTTTATTTCATAATTGATTACTGCCTTTGTTGCAATTCCATACCTTTCATGCCTCTCTTTGGACCATTGTTAAAGTTGAATGGCCTTGATTGAAAATTTATATCCTTTAATTAGAGTTCTGTTCCTATGTGAATCGGGGTAAATAACATTTCTAAAGACATGATACAATAGCTTTATTAAACTTTACTTTATTCTCAATCTGTATGTTTTCTATTTATTCACTGTTTTAAGGAAAAGTTTTTTTTTTAAATGTCACAAAATATTTTGAATAAACTGATAAATACAACAAGCCCAAAGTTACAAAACCATACTCATATTGTAAGAATTATAACTATGTATATTCCCATTTCTAAACCCCCTAAAGATAGGCCAAGGGACCTAAGTATCTAAATATAGGCTACCATGTGTACGGATGTTTGACCAATGACCTTGAATAACATGGACCGAATAAAGTTGAAGTTCAGACCTATTTTTAGATAAGCTCATTTTGTTTAAATAATATTTCACTAAGTACGCTTTTCTTCATTCAAAATATACTGATGAAGTTGGTTATTATTACCATACTTGTATATCTTGTACCATGTGCCAGTGTTTAAAGTATGGACCAGAGGCAAATTGATCTGTTTCAATCCAATGAAATATTTGCCATCGAGCAATATCAATGTTGATAAGATAATCCATGTTAATTCTTTGACTGAAACTTAACTTTAAAAACTGGAAATTATGATAAAATATTTCATAATACAGAAAAATAAATCGGATACTTTCATCACCCACCTTTCACTTTCATTGATGCATAGAAAAGGGGAGATAACCCGTAAACCTAGTGACTACGTACTGACACTGTATGGATGGATAAATAAATTCCGGCTTATCTCATTTATTCGATTTTTCACAAAAAGGAGGTGAATGATGACATATAATTAAAGGATAGAGCTTTGATAACGACGCATATTGTGAGATGAACTCAAATATGCGGTATTATATATGGATATTTGAAAATTTAAAATTCTTATTGAATTAAGGTTACCTGATTATCTTGTACTCTAAACCATTTATGATTATTGAATGATATTTGACGTGTGTATCATGCTATGGCCGGGCACTTTACTTGTCAGGGGAAATTTTTAATCAACAAAAGGGTAAAAATGGGATGGAATTTTGTTTTGGGGAAAATACCGAATATCTAGCGGTAAATATGCCCAACCCTAACAAAAAATACAGTGTATTATATGTACTATAGTTAAGTGTAGTTTACTATAGTTCAATTCACTTTATTACGTAAGACATACATCTTATTGTATACAATATAAATTTATAACATGTAAACAGTAAAGCATAACGCGGGTATTTTCTAACAGTAAGCATAGTTATAATTATACAAATAATATCATGATGATGGAGAATGTACAATCCATTTTTAATTTGTTGATAAGGCATTGTCACATTCATCACGTTAGTTAAAGGCCTGGTACAAAAATTTTCCCAAATTACAAAGGTCCTTTACATTATGTGCACATAACAACTATATGAATTTAAATATAGATGGTTTTTCCCAGTAGTATTTTTAAAATATATTTTACTCAAAAACTCTTGTATCGTGGACAATTTAAAACAAAATGGAATTCATCTTCAATTTCAGAACTACAATCTTCACATATTCGGTTTTCGCGCAAGGTATTTCTATGGCGTCTACTTTTAATAGCTAAATTATGTGATGACAGTCTTATCTTACTAATTTGCTATTTATAAATGGATGGAATAGGTTTTACCAAATAATATTGCAGTGTGAAGTGGTCAATAATGCATTTAAATAGCATACATCTAGATGAACTATTGATATCAGCAAGGAGATTTTGTACACAGTTGTCAATAATTCTCTGCTTTATAATTGAGAAATGGCTTTTACAACTAATTCTTTCTTGGGCAGCCCACATATATCCTAGACCAATTTCGAATAATTTATCTTTAATATTAGAAGCCCACTTCGTGATTTTGTTCTTTGGTTGTTCAATTTCCTCTAACAGTTTTTCATAACATGATCTCAAAATACAGTTCTTACTTTGTAATATTTTGAACCAAAATTTTGAAATTCGGAAAAGTCGTATAATCTTCATAGGCAGTCTACCTGTTTCAAAATATATCATAGAAGTATTTGTGTTTTTTCTAACATATAAAACACTCTTAATGAATTCTAAATGTATTTTCTCAATATCACATGCATTATGGCTTCCCCAAACTTCACAGCCATAGTTCAGTATGCTACTAACATATGTATCAAAAAAGTGAGAACATACGAGGGCTGCTCGGAAATTATTGAGCCAATTACAGTTACTTCATAATGGACGGAGATAATTTCATGAAAATTAATCAACATTTAATAAAGAACGAATAAATCACTTACGCAAAATTTCTAATTCCTATGATAATTAGATACGTTTCGGTGAAATAAAAGACCTGCATATGTCTATCGACCCGGAGCAGCATCGCTACGTTATTTAACGTCACGTCAGCCGGAGTTGATTTTGCATGTGAAACGACTAGGAAACCTTCAATACTCTTCCTTCTTTGTTATTACATATAATGAAAAAAAAACTCAATCTCTTTTTATAAACTTAACTTTAAAAATATATGCTGTTGCTAACCTAGTGTATTTTTTTTATTTGTGGTAAAGGTTGACCTATAGCATGCATCATGCAGCGCCGATTTATGCAACTCGGGTCAACGTTATCAATACCGTAAACCATTTTACTATCGTACGTAATAACTGATGGTCGTCCAGAGCTTTTTATTTTACTCTAGTTGAATTAACTATACAAAATGTCTGACCAATAAAATAATAAACCCTAAAACATTGTTTTTTCTCGGTGTTATAGTTTGAGCAGGTTGTTCATCAGTCTGGAAAAGAGTTCTACATTGCACTACACAAAATCTTAGGTGTACTCACTGCTCCGCCCTTGACGTCAAAATTCATATTGTCGTTGATAGTAATTTCTCTACCGCGCTTAATTTTTTTATGATCTTCGTATTTCTGATCAAAGTTCTAGCAAAATTGCAGAGGATGAATTTGAAATAAAGCTGAGAAATTATACACATCAACTGAAATATCTTCGCTCTTAATATAGGTCCACGAAGAGTTAGAACGTTGGTGTTACATATTTTCAATATCTGATTTCTGACTGCTCCGGGTACCCCTACTATTGACGCATTTATATACCATTGCAGAAAAAGTATATTTTATATTTGTTAAATATTTCTTGCTTTTATTAGGTCACCTGAGTAAACTCAGTGACCTATTGCTATCCGTTTTCGTCCATCGTCGTGCGTTGTCCGTTAACATTTGAACATTTTCAGCTTCTTCTCTGCAAACACTGAACCAATTTCAACCAAATTTGGCACAAAGCATCTATGGATGAAGGGGAACAAAAATTGTGAATTTCATGATCTCTGACCCCTGGGGACTGAGGTGTGGGGCAAAACCACTAAAATTAATGCAATCTTTAAAAATCTTCTTCTTTACTCCTGGACATCAAGCAGTCAAACTGTTTGCATGATTGTAACAAGCAATAAGTCCTCTACCAAAATTGTGAAATTCATGGCGCTGTGTCAGGGGTTCTAGTGCTAGGGCGGGGCTAAATAAGTAGGCAGTGAAAATGCATTATTTCTTTGAAAATCTTCTTCTCTGCTCCTTGGTATTAAATAAACTAACTAGGTACATAGTTATGATGAGCAAGAGTGCCTCTACCAAAATTATGAATTTTATGGCCCCAGGGTCAGTGGTTCTTGTTTTAGGGTGGGGCCCTAATGATTACATATATAGTGAAATGCATGATTTCTTTGAACATCTTATCCTTTGCTCCTGGTAAATATGCTAATGATCTAATTATATATTCAAGGCCAGGATTTATTTTATTTTCATTTTTACAAACCCTCCGCTCAAGGTTTTCAATTTTCAGAAAATAAAACAATTTTTTTTCCGATATCAAATTTGAGTCGGGATCGATATTTCAAATTTACTATCTCGCACTTCCGGTTTTACGATGAAACGGCGAGTAAATAAAGCTAAATCTGAGAAGATAGCTTGGTTTAGTGTAAAATTCATCGATAAAAGTGCCATTCAAAACGTTTCACTCGTTCAAAGGACAAATAAAATGCTGACGACTTTGTTGCACAATGATATGCTGGTGAGATAATTAGGTCTTTCCACCTTTCTGTGGAAAGACCTATTGATATTCTTCTGTTTATTATAAGGTCTTTCCACCTTTCTGTGGAAAGACCTCTTGAAATGCTTATTAAGGTCTTCCGTCTTCAGCGGAAGACCTTCTTGTTATTCTTAGGTTTCTTTTCCACTATTTTTAATTAAGGTCTTCCGTCTTCAGCGGAAGACCTTATTGTTTTTCTTAGGTTTCTTTTCCACTATTTTTATTATTGTTTTTTTTCTTACCGATTTTGTGCGCGCGATTTCTCGAGAACGGCTCGATCGATTTTCATGAAACTTTCAGGTCTGATAGAACATCACAAAATCTAGATTTATATTTTTTTATTTTGATGACGTCACTTCCGGTTCGGAGTTTTCTGCGATTTAGTGATTTTTAGAGGGCCACTTTGTCCGGCAGTTTTCTCAAAAAGCACTTAACACAGAAGCTTGAAACTTTCAGTGATGCTAGAGCAACATTTGGAGAAGTGCACTAAGTATATCACAACTTCCGGAAGTACGAAGCGCCGACGTTCGCTATGGCCCGAAAATAGTCCTATCAAGAATTTCAAAATTTTAAGCACCTTTTCTACGATAGCTTTTTACCTAGAAATATTTTCTTAAAGCCTGTAGAACAAAAAAAAGTGTAGAATTTTAAGATCTTTCAGATGACATCTCGAAAAAAGGGCTGGCCCCTTAAATCAGGGGCCTGTAGGGGCCGAAAGTTTTTCCTTTATATCTCAAAAAGTATTAAGAATTTGTGATACGTCAAAGAAGCAAAGTTGTTTAAAATGTCAAGCTTAATCTATTGAAGTCGTCAAAATACGTCCGGCGTCGTCACTTCCGGTCAAACCGGAAGTAGTCGGAAAACGCGTATTTTTGCCGTTCTTGACAAGTTTTTTGATAACATATGTCTCTGGGAGCATTAAAATTAATTTTCCATCCGTCGTCGTCACTTCCGGTCAAACCGGAAGTAACAGAAATATGCTTATTTTTGCAATAATTAACATGGATTTAGAGGAATCAAATCATTTTTGGACGTTATTTCTCATTTTTGTTAAAAATGAAAGCCACTTCTGGTCAAACATGACGGAAGACCTACTCGTTGCTTTGCAACGAGCTTTGCTCTAGTTATTATTTTTATTGTTTTTTTTCTTACCGATTTTGTGTACACGATTTCTCAGAAACGGCTCGCTCGATTTTCATGAAACTTTCAGGACTGATAAAGCATCAAACAAAGCTGATATATAATTTTTTGTTTTGATGACGTCACTTCCGGTTTTGAGATTTTTGCGATTTAGTGATTTTCAGGGGGTCAATTTGTCCGCGAGTTTTCTCAAAAACGGCTTAAGATAGAAACTTGAGTTTTTTGAGCAATGATAGAGCAATGTCTGTAGATGTGACATACGCATTTCATTTTTACCGGAAGTGCTGCACGCCGACGCTCGCTATGGTCCAAAAATGGGCATGTCGAGAATTTTAAAATTTCTAACACCTTTTCTTCGATATCTTTTCACATACAAATATTTTGTTAAGGTATATAGAACAAAAGAAGTGTAGAATTACATGATCTTTCAAATGACATCTCGTAAAAAGGGGTGGCCCCTAAAATAAAGGGCCTAGAGGGGCCGAAAGTTTTTCATTTATATCTCAAAAAGTATTGAGAATTTGTTATAAGTCTAAAAAGCAAAGTTGTTCAAAATGTCAAGATAAATCTGCCGAAGTCGTCAAAATGCGTCCGGCGACGTCACTTCCGGTCATACCGGAAGTCGTCAGAATATGCATATTTTTGCCGTTCTTGACATATTTTTGGGTAACATATGTATCTGGAAGCATACAACTTCATTTTCTGTCCGTTGACATCACTTCCGTTCAAACCGGAATTGACCGGAAGTAGCCAAAAATAGCTTATTTTTTAAGGTTTAAATACAAAATTAAAATTATAAAGTCAATGGAGACCACTTAGCTCATTTGCTTTCATTTGTTGACGTCACTTCCGGTCAAAACAGGACGGAAGACCTACTCGTTGCTTTGCAACGAGCTTTGCTCTAGTTATTAAGGTCTTCCGTCTTCAGCGGAAGACCTTCTTGTTATTCTTAGGTTTCTTTTCCACTATTTTGATTATTTTTATTGTTTTTTTTCTTACCGATTTTGTGTACACGATTTCTCAGAAACGGCTTGCTCGATTTTCATGAAACTTTCAGGACTGATTAAGCATCAAACAAAGCTGATATATATTTTTTTGTTTTGATGACGTCACTTCCGGTTTTGAGATGTTTGCGATTTAGCGATTTTCAGGGGGTCAGTTTGTCCGCGCGTTTTCTCAAAAACGGCTTAAGGTAGAAACTTGAGTTTTTTGAGAAATGATAGAGCAATGTCTGTAGATGTGACATACGCATTTCATTTTTACCGGAAGCGCTGCACGCCGACGCTCGCCATGGTCCAAAAATGGGCATGTCGAGAATTTTAAAATTTCTAACACCATTTCTTCGATATCTTTTCACATACAAATATTTTGTTAAGACATTTAGAACAAAAGAAGTGTAGAATTACATGATCTTTCACATGATATCTCGTAAAAAGGGCTGGCCCCTAAAATAAAGGGCTTAGAGGGGCCAAAAGTTTTTCATTTATATCTCAAAAAGTATTGAGAATTTGTTATACGTCTAAAAAGCAAAGTTGTTCAAAATGTCAAGCTTAATCTGTTGGAGTCGTCAAAATGCGTCCGGCGACGTCACTTCCGGTCATACCGGAAGTCGTCAGAATGTGCATATTTTTGCCGTTCTTGACATATTTTTGGGTAACATATGTGTCTGAAAGCATAAAACTTCATTTTCTGTCCGTTGACATCATTTCCGGTCAAACCGGCTTAAAAAATAGCTTATTTTTGAAGGTTTAATTACAAAATCAAAATTATAAAGTCAATGGAGACCACTTAGCTTATTTGCTTTCATTTGTTGACGTCACTTCCGGTCAAAACAGGACGGAAGACCTACTCGTTGCTTTGCAACGAGCTTTGCTCTAGTTATTATTATTATTGTTTTTTTTTCTTACCGATTTTGTGTACACGATTTCTCGGAAACGGCTCGCTCGATTTTCATGAAACTTTCAGGACTGATTGAACATCAAACAAAGCTGATATATAATTTTTTGTTTTGATGACGTCACTTCCGGTTTTGAGATTTTCGCGATTTAGTGATATTAAAGGGGTCAGTTTGTCCGCGAGTTTTCTCAAAAACGGCTTTGGATAGAAACTTGAGTTTTTCAACAAAGATAGAGCAATATATGTAGATGTGACACACGTATTTTATTTTCACCGGAAGCGCTGCACGCCGACGCTCGCTATGGTCCGAAAAGGGGCATATCGAGAATTAAAAAAATTTTAACACTTTTTCTTCGATATCTTTTCATCTATAAATATTTTGTTAAGACATATAGAACAAAAGTTGTAGAGAATGTGACGATCTTTCAAAGGATATCAACGATAAGGGGCTGGTCCCTATAATTAAGGGCTGAGAGGGGCCGAGAGTTTTTCCTTAATATCTCAAAAAGTATTGAGAATTTGTAATACGTCAAAGAAGCAAAGTTGTTCAAAATGTCAAGCTTTATCTACTGGAGTCGTCAAAATACGTCCGACGTCGTCACTTCCGGCCAAACCGGAAGTAGTCGGAAAACGCGTATTTTTGCCGTTCTTGACAAGTTTTTGGATACCATATGTCTTTGGGAGCATAAAAATTAATTTTCGTCCGTCGGCGTCACTTCCGGTCAAACCGGAAGTAGCCAAAAATAGCTTATTTTGAAGGCTTTTGTGCAAAATTGAAATTATAAAGTCACTGGAGATGATTTAGCTCATTGCTTTCTTTTTTGATGTCACTTCCGGCACTTCCTGTCAAAACTGGACGGAAGACCTACTCGTTGCTTTGCAACGAGCTTTGCTCTAGTGTTTATTATTCTTTTTCTTCCCTTAACTTTTGAAACCGCAAGACCGAAAACTTAATAGTTCATGATATTGGATATTTAAAGTTATTCTGAAAAACGACCCAAGAAGTTTGATCTTTGATCCCTTTTGAAATTATTGCCCCTTTCATTGTAAAGCTTGTTATCGCTACTCCTCCGAAACCGTAAAACGTAGAGGTATGAAACCTATAGCAGTGTCTTGGACTAATCAAGAGGACTCTTCACTTTAACATTGCAGAAGGATTTGTAAACCCCTTCAATGAGTTATTGCCCCTGAAACTTTTTGAATTTTTACAAATAATTAATTTTTTTTAAAACGACAAGTCGTAGAGACATGGGACCAACTGTATAAGATTTATTGACCTTTGACCTTAAAATTCATGTAAAGGTCAAAGGTCAAGGTCATTCAAGAAATGAGAAATTTAGCTCTTTTTATATCTCTTTTGTCTTTCAAGATATACTCAATGTCTATGCATCATTGATATGCACTCTTAAAACTATTTCAAAGATTTCATTCTTGTCCCGAAAGATTGACCTTTTTAAAAGTTATTGCCCCTTGTGCGAAAAACCTTGTTATCGCTACTCCTCCCAAACGATAGACCGTAGAGACACCAAACCTTCACTAATGTATTAAGGGTTTTTAGGCCTAACTTCACTGTATAAATGCGAAAGGATCTGATGACCCTTTTAATGAGTTATTGACCTTTAACTTCTTTGTGCTTAATATAAAACCTTATAACTTGTAAACTATACGTCGTAGAAGCATGGGGTCAATTGCATTGTGACCCTTGACCTTTGACCTTGAATATTTTCTCAAGTTCAAAGGTCAAGGTCATTTCAATTTTTTTTTTAATTTTCATTTTTTTCTATCGTTTAGGACAGTTTTGGTTTCTAATTCATAAAATCTAATTTTAGGGAGTCAGATATAAAATAAAATTGAAAAATTCAAAGAAGGTGGAAAGACCTCTTATTGTTCTGTGAACAATAAGTCTCCTAGTTATTCTTTTTTTTATTATTATTATTTATTCCGCCGCATGTTTTTGAGTTTCAAGATTTATTGAAAAGATTTATAGACCAAAAGAATGTACTTCGTAAATGATTTTCGCAGTTGACCCTGTGTATATGAACTTTGACCCCTCAAGGAGTTACGACCCCTTTTGCAATAAATATTTGTTATCGCTACTTCTCCGAAACCATAAAACGTAGAGTTACAAAACCTTAATTATTGTCTACGACTAATTTAGTAGATGCTTCAACCTGTCTTTTCGAAATAATTCGTAAACTCCTATTATGAATTATTGCCCCTGAATGTTTGCGATGTTTATGAATGTCAAGATCTTTTCTTAAACGACAAATCGTAGAGACATGGGTCCAACTGCAAAAGATTCATTGACCTTTGACCTTGAAATTTAGGTCAAGGTCAAAGGTCAGGGTCATTCAAAGTATGAAAAATAAAGCTCTTTTTATACTTCTTTTGTTCTTCACCAAATCCTAAACATCTTTGCATCTTTAATATGTACTCTTAAAACCATTTTAAAGATTCAGTCTTGTCCCCTAAGATTGAACCCCCTAAAAGTTAGTGCCCCTTTCAGTGTAAACCCTTGTTATCGCTACTCCTCCGAAACCGTTAACCGTAGAGGTACGAAACCTTCAACAATGTCTGCGACTAATTTAGTACACTTTTCATTCTATAAGTGCAAAAGAATTCCTAAACCATTTTAAGCAGTTTTTGACACTGACAGTTTCTAATGTTTACGAAGAACTGAAAACTTCTTAACGACAAGTCGTAAGACATGTGGACAATGCATGAGATCTTTCGATCTTTGACCTTGAGGATAAGGTCAAGGTCAAAGGTCAAGGTTATTGGGAAAGTATCCAAATTGCTTATAACCTTTTTTTTTTTGGGGGGGGGGGGGTAAATGATCTTGACCCTTGACCTTTGATCTTGATCTTAACTCAAATTTACTTCAATTTTATTTAGATTCAATATCAATCGAATAAATCAAAAAAAAAAAGCGAATTTTCGTCTCAAATAAATTTCCACGCCCTCAGTAACAGTTTTCTTTATGAAATGCATGTTTCAAGTTTAATTTATGCTGATAACTACTAATACAATCCAAATAGAGATGATTATTTAATCTTACCTATGAGTTCACCATATCTGTCAAAACGAATGCGCCTATATTTTCATAAATAGTAAACACAGTGCCGACACAGAAGTTCGAATGTATCATAAGCCCCGTATGATTAATCAATTTATTCAAAGTCTAAACAAACTTAAATGATTTTTTTAAAAGGAAATCGGCATTTCCATTATACACCAATCGTGTTTCTCAGAACTATTCATTATTCTTCTCTATGTTCCCTCACAAACAAATGAATACACGTGTTTCTGTACTATTTTTAAACGCACGTGTGTCTATTTTTGTTTTAATCCATATGCTTTCATTTCGCCTGTCAATTTGAAGGTCCCAAGTTCGAATCCGGCTGGGGCACATTTTATTTGGAGATCTTTTTTTTTTTCAACCCAAAGGACACGGAAACACTTAAAAAGGTGGAAAGACGTCTCATTGTTCTCTGAACAATTAGTTTACTAGTTAAAGTATGTATTCGTTTCAAAATTACTCTCTGTAAATTATTTTCCTCCCCCAGGTTTTAAACTGTTCGTGGTAGCTATTGCATATTGCCAGCGACATTGTTTAGGTCTCTGTTATAGCTTACAGTCTAAGCATCATTCTTCAGAAAAGGGTTGCTTAGGCATCAGATGTAATGAATAAAACTATGGGAGAAGTTCAGTCAATTTGAGGAGGAAATAAACAATAACCTGAAGAAATAAAAAAAAATTCAACTATTAAAAGGCAAGAATATACAAATATATACAGGCATGTAATATCATTTGTATCAGCCAGAAAAATTATTTTACACTAATTGAAAAAAAATGTTCATCTTACTCCCCAATAGGGCCAATACTCCTGTTTTACGATAGGATTTATAATTTTAGGGATCAAGTGAATTTTAGAACAATGTCTACCCATTCACCTAACACATATTAAAAAAAAATGAAGGTATATTGAAAGACTTTTAAATAATTGATTTTTAAAAATATATTTTGATAAACACCACAAAATTTATATAACTGGCCAAAACTGGCAGATGATGAAATAAGCAATAAAATGTTCTACTTTCCTATTTGTAAGCATTATGTGTCCAGTGGTAAGGAGCCCATTGGGATAGCATTAAGAAAGAATGTTCAAATGTTAATAATTGATTTATCGAAAAAAAAAATTATTTCCTTCTCCTTTGGGACTTTTTTATTCTCATGTTTATAACTAAACCTAAACATAAAAAGAATGCTGGCCTTATAATGAAGAAAGGGGCCTCTTTCAAAATAGAAAATTTCAGGGCCGCTGGGACAGGGGTACAAGGGGGGTAAAAATAAATTAATGCTTTAAAATCTGCCCTTTGATAAGCAATGGTGCCTCTTTCAAAATTTGTGAATTTCATGGCTTTTGGATTAAAACACGAACCAAATACAATCGCTGGAAAGCTGTTACATGATACTTAGGTGACCTATAAGGCCCGTGGGCCTCTTGTTAATTATAAGTGTAAGTCAAACATACATACAAATTTTCACCGAAAGACGTTCAATAGAAAGCAGAATGTGCACATTGTCTCAATAATTATCGAACAGCCCTCGTAGTTTCAGTATTTAAACTCAATTGACTAACCTTAGATTTTAGACAGAACATTGTTTTTCTACCCTGACAAGCCAATTGTTTTTGAGTTACATTAAAATTTCCATTGTAGTTTAATAAAACACCAAGGTACATAAATCTGTCTACAACTTCTATTTGTTCATTATGCAGATGCCACTTCTCATTATCATGCACAATATCATCCCCTATTTCTAAAAACAACAATTTTAGTTTTATCAACATTAATGGTCAGGTCCCATTTTGAAGCATAATCATACAAAGTATTCAACATTTGTTGTAGTTCTTGTACAGATTCAGCAAAACAAACACGTCATCTGCATACATCAACTTGAAGGTAAAAAGATTCAGTTCTTGTAGTTCAAGGGGAACATTACCATTTTTTATGAACTTAATTTCAAAATCATTTACATACAATGAAAAAAGGATAGGTGACAGAACTTCTCCTTGTAACAGCCCTAGGGAATTTTTAAAGACCTCTGAAATCATTCTTGTTGATTTGACACAGGATTTCATATTCTCGTATATAGCACGTATAACATTTAGTAATTTCCCTTTAATTCCGTACATACTGAGTTTTTTTCCAAAGCTTAAACCGTTTTACTGTGTCGAATGCTTTTTTAAAAATCTATAAAGCAGCAATTTTTTTCTTACGTAAAGACGTACAAATAATCCTCGACAGACTAAAAATTGTTTCGGCTGTACCCACCCTTGGTTGGAATCCGAATTGAGCATCTGTAATAATATTATTAGTCTTTGACCATTCAATGAGTCTTTTATTCAGAATCGATGTAAAAGTTTGCAAAAACATCTAACTTAGCCAATGCCCTTATAATTATTTGGATCTAGCCTATCACCATTTTCCAATACAGGAACAATTACCGATTTAGCCCATGTATGGGGAAAATACATGATGACAGAATTCTATTTAAAAGGATTATGTGCAATAGGAAGAAAAACATTGTTAAAATTCAATAAAATATTCCTTGATCAACAAGTCTGTTCCATGAGGTTTGTCTTTTTTTTAGGTCACCTGAGTAAACTCAGGTGACCTATTGCTATCCGTTTTCGTCCGTCGTCGTGCGTCGTGCGTCGTCCGTCGTGTGTTAACATTTGAACATTTTCAGCTTCTTCTCTGCAACCACTGCACCAATTTCAACCAAATTTGGCACAAAGCATCTATGGCTAAAGGAGACAAAAATTGTGAATTTCATGATCCCTGCCCCCCTGGGGCCTGAGGGGTGGGGCCATAACCACTAAAATTAATGCAATCTTAAAAAAATCTTCTTCTTTACTCCTGGACATCAAGCAGTCAAACTGTTTGCATGATTGTAATCAGCATTGAGTCCTCTACCAAAATTGTGAAATTCATGGCCCCAAAGTCAGGGGTTCTAGTGCTAGGGCGGGGCTAAATAAGTATATAGTGAAAATGCATTATTTCTTTGAAAATCTTAATCTCTGCTCCTGGGTATTAAATAAACCAACTAAGTACATGGTTATGATGAGCAAGAGTTTCTCTACCAAAATTGTGAAATTAATGGCCCCAGGCTCAGGGGTTCTAATATTAGGGTGAGCCTATTGATTATATATAGTGAAAATACACGAATTCTCCTGAAAATCTTCTTCTCTGCTCCTAGGTGTTGAATAAACTAATTAAGTGCATAGTTATGATAAGCAAGAGTGCCTCTACCAAAATTGTGAATTTTATGGTCCCAGGGTCAGGGGTTCTGGTGGTAGGGCGGGGCTCTATTAATTGTATATAGAGAAAATACATGAATTCTTTGAAAATCTTCTTCTCTGCTCCTGGGTATTAAATAAACTAACTAATTGCATAGCTATGATGAGCAAGAGTGCTTCAACAAAAATTGTGAATTTTATGGTCCCAGGGTCAGGGGTTCTGGTGTTAGGGCGGGGCGCTATAGATAATATAGTAAAAATACATGAATTCTTTGAAAATCTTCTTCTCTGCTCCTAGGTATTAAATAAACTAACTAAGTACATAGTTATGATGAGCAAGAGTGCCTCTACCAAAGTTGTGAAATTTATGGCCTCAGGGTCAGGGGTTCTGGTGTTAGGGTGGGGCTCTATTGATTATATATAGTGAAAATACATGTGTTCTTTGAAAATCATCTTCTCTGCTCCTATGTATCAAATAAACTAACTAAGTGCAAGTTATGATGAGCAAGAGTGCCTCAACAACAATTGTGAATTTTATGGCCCCAGGGTCAGGGGTTCTGGTGTTAGGGTGGGGCTCTATATATTATATTGTAAAAATACATGAATTCTTTGAAAAATTTTTTCTCTGCTCCTATGTATCAAATAAACTAACTAAGTGCATAGTTATGATGAGCAAGAGTGCCTCAACAAAAATTGTGAATTTTATGGCCCCAGGGTCAGGGGTTCTGGTTTTAGTGCGGGGCTCTATTGATTATATTGTAAAAATACATGAATTCTTTTGAAAATCTTCTTCTCTGCACCTAGATATTAAGTAAACTAACAAAGTATTTAGTTATGATGAGCAAGAGTTCCTCTACCAAAATTGTGAAATTTATGGTCCCAGGGTCAGGGGTTCTAGTTTTAGGGTGGGGCTCTATTTATTATATATAGTGAAAATACATGAATTCTTTTGAAAATCTTCTTCTCTGCTTCTAGGTATTAAATAAACTAATTAAGTGCATAGTTATGATGAGCAAGAGTGCCTCTACCAAAATTGTGAAATTTATTGTCCCAGGGTGAGGGGTTCTGGTGTTAGGGCGGGGCTCTATTGATTATATATAGTGAAAATACATGAATTCTTTGAAAATCTTCTTCTCTGCTCCTGGGTATTAAATGAACTTACTAAGTACATAATTATGATGAGCAAGAGTGCTTCTACCAAAATTGTGAAATTTATGGCCCCAGGGTCAGGGATTCTGGTGTTAGGGTGGGGCTCTATTGATTATATAGAGTGAAAATACATGAGGTCTTTGAAAATCATGTTCTTTGCTCCTATGTATCAAATAAACTAACTAAGTGCATAGTTATGATGAGCAAGAGAGCCTCAACAACAATTGTGAATTTTATGGCCCCAGGGTCAGGGGTTCTTATGTTAGGGTGGGGCTCTATTGATAATATATAGTGAAAATACATGAATTCTTTGAAAATCTTCTTCTCTGATCCTGGGTATTAAGTAAACTAACTAAGTGCATAGTTATGATGAGCAAGAGTGTCTCTACCAAAATTGTGAATTTTATGGTCGCAGGGTCAGGGGTTCTGGTGTTAGGGTGGGGCTCTAAATATTAAAAAGTGAAAATACATGAATTCTTTGAAAATCTTCTTCTCTGCTCTTGGGTATTAAGTAAACTAACTAAGTGCATAGTTATGATCAACAAGAGTGCCTCTACCAAAATTGTGAATTTTATGGTCCCAGGGTCAGGGATTGTGGTGTTAGGGTGGGGCTCTATATAATATAATGAAAAATACATGAATTCTTTAAAAATCTTCTCCTCTGCTCCTAGGTATTAAATAAACTAACTAAGTACATAGTTATGATGAGCAAGAGAGCCTCTACCGAAATTGTGAAAGAACGAGGGCGCTATTGATTGGCATTCGGCAGGAATCTGGGCGTAATTGAAAAGTGAAAATTTTATCGACATGTCACATGAAATTTTAACATTTATTTTATTTATCGAGTTCCTGTGCGATAAAAAAGTAAAATATTTTCCCGAAGTTGAGCTTTGAATTCCTAAAAAATAATTTGAAAATTGGCCAGATCAGACATTTGGTACAAAATTGTACATTTTGAAACATGTTTTTCTAAAAATTTTCTATCTCTGGGTCTTCTCTCTATGATTTTGAAACATTATTTGTGTGTATTCAAATTCAAAGAAACAAATACACATTTTAAAAAAATGGAGAGAAGACCCAGAGACCACGAAAAATGAACTTTTTCCCCAAAAATCCAAATGCGTGAATGTGGTACTTCTTTGTCCTTTTAAAGTCATCAGGATATGTGTAGCGGTGATAGCTCAGTAAGTTGGGTTACCTGTTCAGTGCACTCGATGCGAAAAGTTTTTGGTTCGAGCCTGGAATGGGGCGTTATTTTTTTTTCCTGCAAACAACCATTTGTTTTGTCAGTTTCGTTTCATCTGCTGATGTATTAAACTTTTGATTTATATAAATTTTGGTTCAGTTTGGTTCTTGTGCGAAATCAATTCCGATCTTCTATTCTATAATGTACTGTGACATGTACACGTATCATGCGTCTATGCATTAAATATTTTAGTTGTTAATTTTTTTGAAACATTACTATGTTTTAGTACACCCTAGGAAATACGGACATAAATGTTTCAATCTCACAAGGTCTTTCAAACTAAATGAAAAAAAAAAAACTATGGAATTGTTTGTAAAGTCTGACCAGCTATGTAACCAGCCAACCAAATCATGGACATTTAAACCATAAATGTTTCGTACAAATGATTCCTGCAGATCACACGCCAAATGCGCCCATCTTCTTTATGGTCCCAGAGTCAGCGGTTCTGGTGTTAGGGTGGGGCTCTATTGATTATATATAGTGAAAATACATGAATTCTTTGAAAATTTTTTTCTCTGCTCGTATGTATCAAATAAACTAACTTAGTGAATAGTTATGATGAGCAAGAGTGCCTCAACAAAAATTGTGAATTTTATAGCCCAAAGGTCAGGGGTTCTGGTGTTAGGGTGGGGCTCTATTGATTATATATAGTGAAAATACATGAATTCCTTGAAAATCTTCTTCTCTGCTCCTGGGTATTAAATAAACTAACTAAGTGAATAGTTATGATGAGCAAGAGTGCCTCAACAAAAATTGTGAATTTTATGGTCCCAGGGTCAGGGGTTCTGGTGTTAGGGCG
>PRKT01001533.1:28239-62678 GCA_003671525.1 Saccostrea glomerata
TGGGGGGGGGGGGGGGGGGGGTGGCTCTATTTATTATATAGTGAAAATTCATGAACTCTTTGAAAAACCTTCTCTGCTCCTAGGAATCAAATAAACTAACTAAGTACATAGTTATGATGAGCAAGAATGCTTCTTCTAAAATTATGAATTTTTGATGGACCCAGGGTTTGGGGTTCTGATGTTAGGGCGGGGCTCTATTGATTATATAGTGAAAATCCATTAAATCATTGAAAATTTTCTTCTCCGTCTCTGGGTATGAAGCAGATTGACTATATAGTCATGATGAGCAAGGGCCCTAATCTTGCAGAATTGTGAATTTCAAGGACCCTGGGTCAGGGGTTGGGGGGGGGGGCTCTACTTATATACTGAAAATGAATTAATTGTTTGAAATCTGCTCCTTTGTATTTATAAAACATTCATCTTTTTTTTGATAGGCAATTTTTAGAGTGTCTTTTTAAAATTCGTGCAATGTGTGGACCTAGGGTCAGGGGTTTATGTCACAGTGTTAGGCGCACTACTGATTATTGCTGAATATTACTGATTAGTTGGAATGCATTTTTGTTCCCCTACCCTGCGTATGGATATTCAGTAACCAAGCTAAGCAACTGCTAAGTGTACTGTTATGATGATCAATGGTGCCTCTTTCAAAATTGTGAATGCCATATATCATCTGACTTAAGTTAAAACATGAATCAAATTCAATAACTGGAAAGTTGTTGCATAATGCTCAGGTGACCTATAAGGCCCGTGGGCCTCTTGTATTTGACAGTAATCAAAGATTCAACCTGTTTTCTGCACATTTCTATTCTGTTATCATAATTACTTTCCAGAAGAAAAAAAATTATTCAAACTCTGTTGTGATCTAAAAAAAAATTAAAATTTTTTGCAGATATGAGGTATATTTAATAAGTCATGCTGCACACTATATTATGTAAGGAATATCAGTATCTTTCATTTAATGTACAATTAAAATTTACTTGATTTATTGGGAATTTTTTGAAACTGCTAGACTGATGTGCCACAAGTAATAAACCAATTTTTGAACAAAATTTATTTATTTATTTTTTGCAATTAATATATTGCTTTATCAAGTGTCCCTGTTATTCAATGTCACATAAACTGTGATCAATTTAAGTTTTCATGTAGTATAGTTTTATTTTAAAGTATTTCTGTTTTGTACTGGTGTTTATTGAAAAGTCAATAGCACTGGTCTTCATTGTTGACATGTTTTCTAGCTAAGTGTCAGATTCGTTTGGCCTCTTCTCGCTAAAGGGGATGAGGGTGAACAAATTGGATACTTTGCTAGCAAAGATGTTGTGGACAGAAAAAAGGTGTACTCATATTCTGTCAAATTATTATATAAAATTACTTTCTACAATTTATTTGACTTTGTTACATTTGATCTGATTGAGACCAAGTTAACTGCAATGAATAATTTCATTTGATTTGAGTTTGCCTGAGCCAAGGATTGAAGTTAAGAAAGTGATATTTCTCAGAGCCTCAATATATAGGCATATTTTCACAATGTGCCCTTTGTGACATTATAAATCAGATAATAATATACAGTTATGAACTTCAGTGTAGGTTGACATGTGGATACAAAGACTCATGGCAATTGATATTGCCCTCAGACAAAGAAAGTGATAGCGACCGAGCCTGCGAGGTCGCCATTTTTTTCTGTGTCTGGGGTCAATATCAATTGCCATGAACCTTATAATCACAAATCGACCATTTACTGAAGTCCATAATTGTTTAATTTTATAATCACTCAAAGTGAATGCACTGACACAGTCCTAACTATAAACAGACTTGACTGTCATTACGTCACAATGGTTAAAACGTGCTTCTTTTATTATGTTGTCACTTCTGTGCAACTGAACGCTGTGTTGTGTGAGATCATTTTCTGCCGACGCACTTTTGCGTCGATATGCCAAAAGGAGGAATATCATGTAACGTCCTTTCAGCCTGAAAATTACGAAAGTAATCTTAATTCTTATATAATATTGAGGGTTATTCTGTCTACTAAGAAAAGGAAATCATGGCATTATTTATCTCACACTATAAATATGGGCTTGCCTTATTGGTCAAACCCAGTGGCGGATTTAAAGGGGGGGGCGCACCCGGCGCGCGCCCCCCTAAAATTGTCAAAGTTAGCGTAAATCAAATATGTCTACTTGGTAGACCTCATTTTCACCCTTCAAAATCTTACATTACATTGTGTCATTGATGTATATATTTAGAATATATTGCTTATAATGATAATTTGAGAGGCAAAATGGAGGCAATTTTACATAAACTTGGATTCGGGAACCTTGTTTTGCGATTTAATGAAGAAAACATCACCCCTGATCTTGTTTGCAAGTTATCTAAATTTGAACTGCTAAGTTTGGGACTTAGTTCATCCTCAGATATCATGAAATTAAGACTAGAATGTCTCAAGTATGGACGTCCCGTTTCAAGACAAGACTGTAATTTCAAGGTACACTATGAAATCAGTGAAGATGTCCTTGAAAACCTCATTGAATCCGGATTTACTGTATCAGATATGGCAAAATTACTGTCGGTTTCCGAGAGGACACTTTACCGAAGAATGACACAATTTGGACTACGAAGTCAAAGTTTTACGGATATAGATGACGATTCCTTGGATCAGTGTTTGGAAGATATTATTTTGCAATTTCCTCGCTGTGGAGAAAAGATGTTAAGGCAACTTCTGGTTACCAAAGGAATAAAAGTAAACAGATAATTCGTTGTGTATTGTGTTACAATTATTTTAATTTTATAAATGATATGTTCATAACCTTCCTCAAGAGATCGTGTTCTTTCTGTCGAAATATACAGTGAAGTCGCCAATTCCGGGTCACGTCTGGGTGTTTCGTTGACATTTTGCAAATCTGTTCACTTTAAATTTTATGCAATATATGTATTTACAGAACAAATAGTGAGTCATCCAAACAACTTTTAGTTTTCAAAGTAGCTACACGGGAACAATATATACAGGGGTATTTCAGAAAGGCCTAGCTTCCCCAGTTACGAATCATTTTCTCCATTTCCGGGTCATGTGACTTCAAGGTCGTGTACTATTCATGGAACGTTTCTGAACAGGATTTTTATGATGTTTAAACATAAAATAATTTATCCAGCTTGGAAAAAAAGTAAAACAATCACAGAAATATGTTTAAATTATTTTTAAAACAATTACAACAAAGTATGCAGAATTTTAAAAAAATACTAGGATTAAAAATAATACAAGTAAATTCATTTATTGAAAAAATGCATTTTAAGGGTCAACTCGATTTTATTTCTAGAACAAATATTTTCCATTAGAATACTTTTGATAATCAAGGTAAATACATGGTTGTTGATTGATTTTGTACATAGAATATCGACATGTTCATGCCACGAGATTGCGTGACCCGCAATTGGAGAAACTATTACAATTTGATTTAATAATTATTTTAATTTTATTTGAGCTGCGATCATTAGGATTGATTTCTGAGTTAAAACTAAATGCATTTGCCATACTTTAGAGCTCTTATTATTTATCAAGAACGTTTATATCAGCCTTTCTGCAGCGAACAAAAACGAAAGTAGCCCGTCACCGAAGCAGAAACATCCAAGTCTTTAATGCGTGCGTTTTAGAATTTCGATTGTCGGATGCTCTCTTAAAGCTGATATTCAGAATTTTGTAATTAATTACATACAGAAAGGCCAGTTTTTCATGACCAGCGTATTCATTAATTTTTTTGAGATTCAATTTTAACACTGGGCATAAAATACAAGCGAGTGACCCGGAATAGGAGACGACCCGGAATTGGCGACTCCACTGTACAAGGGATAGAAATTCGGGTGACTGAAAGAGTGCAGCAACTATATTCAACAATTCAAAGTTCTTGAAGCTATTAATTTCTTAACCAATGAGAATCTATTCGCCATTTGAGAGACCCCGATTAACTTAGTGCCGAGAATGCCACGCTTTACTGAAAGTCCAAGGATGACAGAAAACTGTACCATTAATCAGACCGGCGAAGCCGCTTAAATGCAAGAGCAACTTACTCCCTGGTTGATTATCATCTTCATAAAATAAAATCAAAACACACACAGATATTTTAGGGCTGGACTCCCCTTCCATATTTTTTTCAAAATATTAATCTTGAGTTAACCCCCCCCCCCCCCCCGGATTTTTGTACATGTATGTACATACACTATCCGATATCGATAATGTAACCCTTTTGTCTCAAAAGGCAGCTTTTTAGATGCTAGTATATCGTTTTGAGTCAATACATTAATCTTTTTATCAGTCGAAAACGATATCTGATAGTGTTTAAGTATACGAAAGGGGATGTGTCATCTCAAGGGCGAGGTTAAGGGTAAAAAATCATAGCATGCTTGTAAATATCTGTCTGAGGTTATGCACATATTAAATAGAAAATATTGAAATTTTACGGCACTAATAAAAATATGTGAAAAATAAGCTTAAGTGTTTTCATGGAATTCTATTTGAAGTTACATGAAAAGTAGTCCCAATACCTATATCAAAGAAGATGGGTGGATAAGGCGGGCAGAATGCTTATAGCGTCAGATATTAAGAAATCACATTGAGTATTTAAATTTACATATCATTATTGAAATTATGAGGGAAAAAACATTTTCTGAGAGAAAATAAATCTCTATAAAAAAAATCTATAAAAATATCCCACATGGCATTCGGGGGATTCGAACTCCAGCAATAAAATACTGATGTAACAGACTGTTTTGAGACTAACACGTTAACCACTAATCTACATGGCTCATGTATGGGCATTTAAATCATGTTAGTGATATGACCCTTCACTTAATGGACTTGAAGTATTTTTCGGAAATATGCGAATGTTTTGTCATAAAGGTGTACTTTTAAGATATAGTGGATCTTCTCTCCATTTTTCTGTAAACCAATAAATATTTATTTTATCGCAATCTTTTAGGATTATCATTCAAAAAAATGGAGGGAAGACCCACTCACATTGAAAAATTTTGTTAAAGTATGAAAAAATGATCGTTTTTGTTCTTTTAAATGTGTATATGCTTTTTCAAAGGCAAATGTTTTCAGTTTTTGTGAGATTTTTACAAATTATAGAGAGTTTACATTAAGTATACTTTAATATTAGATGAGATACCGGTATGACAGAGAATTTGTATTTAACTGAGATTAAATTTTTCACTTTTTATCTGTCGCGCTATAGGCATTTTGCCCGCCTTATTTATACGCCCATCTACAATGTACTTAGGCAATATTTTAAAGAGGAGACCAAGAACATACAAATTACTGTTTTCCGATAGATTGTAGGCAGTCTGGATATATTTTCTTTGTGTGATGTGGAAAAAAATCCCATATTCATGACTGGTTTTCTTAATTTTCATTGAAATTGGCAGTTTAAAATTCATTTCTTAAATTTGATAAATCTGTAGGCACCTTTCAATTACTAGTCCTTGGCCTTGTGTTATTAAAAACGACAGCCCTTGGTCCAAGGGTACCCTGTGACAAATTTGATCAAAATTGACTGAAATTAGCCAAGGGCTTATTGAGATATGGTCAAGAATAGAGACGCCGCATAAATGACCCGAGCATAAGCTCTTCAAGTCTAAAGCTCAGAAGAGACAATATAAATAAAAGATAAATCATTTCATCAAAATATTAATACGACTAGAGATCTATTTCAGGTTACAAGATCCCGTCTACGGTATGCGTTACTTCGGGTAGACAGCGAGGGAATTGAGCAGCGAAAAAAAAAGACGGCTGCACAGGCGGGTGTACAGTGTAGCTGCTCCAAATCATCTTTGGCATATGGACACCAACCACAAGTTGATTAGGTGGAACTTCATTATTGCTGGGGGTATTGATGGATTTAGTCGATTTGTTGTTTTCCTCAAATGTGTGGACAATAATAGAGCAGACACCATTTTCACTTGCTTTGAATCAGGTGTACACAATTACGGAACCCCCCTTCGAGTGCGATCGGATCAAGGGCTAGAAAATCTTAAAGTGGCTGAATATATGGTTGGTGTTTATGGATCCATCAAATCTATGATAGTTGGGAAAAGCACACATAACCAACGAATTGAAAGATTATGGCGCGACATATTCGAGGGTGTCCTTTCATATTTCTATGACCTTTTCTATTTTATGGAGGAACAAAATTTATTGGATCCATTTAATGAAACGCACATCACTGCCCTGCACTACGTATACAAGAAAAAAATCAATGACAACTTGAACATGTGGCGAGAAGCATGGAATAAGCATAAAATAAGAACAGTGAATGCATCCCCATCATGTTTATTTACCGCTGGGTCCCTCAATATGCCTACACCATCAGTTGAATTAGATGGTTTTGAAAGTGGATTGAATTATGCTGCCGAGCAACAAGAAGACCACAGGCCAACTCTGCTTCCTCTTCACTATGATGTAAGTCAAAGATGCGAGACTCTACTAGCAACTGAATGTCCCAGCGACTGGGAGTCACTTGAGTTTGGCATTGATGTTTACGAAAAAACACTAGGAATACTTCTGACTGAAAATTACTGATTCTCCATTACAGCTTTGTAAATTAAAGAGGATACAAAACTCTACTTCTTTTAATGTCACTGCAATAATCATAAGTCTTAGATATTTTGAAAGTATCAATACCAAGTTTATTTGTATTTCACATTAAAGGCAATTTTATCAGCATAAAACGATGTATTTGTGAAACCAAATTTCATTTCTGCCCATGAATTTTGAATTGAAAACATTTGCATATGAAGATAAAACTAAACGTGAATAAAAGTATTTATTGCCTCAGTAAACCAACATGAATTCTGAATGCAAATACAATGATTTTAACATTAAAAGATAATTTACTGTGATCCTATCTGGTCCCCAGAAGTCAAACCATAAAAAATACTCTAAACTAAGCTTTCTCAACACAAAAATTCAATGAGCCACAATACTCACTTGAGTATAAGTTCATTACATTTTCCTAATACATTGCTATGTAAAATTAGAATAATGTATTTTATCATATACTTAGTAGTAAATACACCGATTCTGCACGATGTGATACGGGTGACGTCATAATACCCCATATCACGGACCGGCCCGAAAAGCCATATCACGTATCGGACCGGCGGGCCGAAAATCCATATCAAACCGGAAGTAAGGTTTGAATTAAGTTTAAAAGTTAATTTACTTGATTTTATTTAAATATTCATATAAAACAATTCTTTAATTACATTTGTGGTCTTAATTTTTTTTCCAGTTACCTAAAATTGGCTCTATTAAATTTTAAGGAAAAATGTCACTAACAAGCACAAAGATTCTTCAACGACCATATTTGAACTCGCATTTTAAGTATTTTAAATATATGATAAATAGAATACTACATACTAAAATCCATATCATATGTCACATCAGCCCTCGGGCCCCATATCAGCCCTCGGGCCTTCGGCCCTCGGGCTGATATGGGGCCACTCGGGCTGATATGACATATGATATGGATTTTAGTATTTAATATTCTCTATATATCCCCATCATACTCTCAAGTGTCATGTTGAACAAACCTGATTATTTGTGACCAAGTACATGTACTATTCTGAAAAAGAAGGCTTTAAAAGAAAAGAATTATTTATATATTCAAATCAATTCAATTCAAAAAGTGAAAAATAATACCAAAAAGCAGAGTATACAATCGGAAATGTAATGCACTTGTCAAATGTAAATGTCATATCTGATACATGTATAGGCAAAGATAATATTTTTTGAAAAGTAGGTCAAACTTCAAGGTCACAGGCTCATTAAGAAAGGTCTTGTCACATAAACTATACACATATAATATGGAAGCCCTTTCTTCTTTTCTTCTTTCAAAAGTTATGACCAGTTTAAAAGAATACTGACATTCTGAAAAGTAGGTCCAACCTGAAGGTAAAGGGGTAAAAAATCCAAGCAAATTTGGAAAGGTGTTCTCACACTGGTTATGTAGTCATGTGAAAAATGAAAATCCATTTTTTTCTCATGAAAGTGGTGGGGCAACAAATGAAAAACACTAAAAAAAAAAACAATTGATGTAACAAATGTAACAAAACTTACTATATTGGATAAAATCAAATAAATTCATTCTTGACAATCAATCCACTTTGCTGCATAATGAGCATTCAAGATGAAAATGGTCATGACTAGAAGAAAATTCTCACATTGTGCTTTTTTTGTACATATCAAAATAAATCGCAACAATTAAGGTACAGTCACATGTCTCTTACAAATTTGAAATCAATAATCGTGCTTTTTCAAGAGTAATTATTAGTATATTAAACCATGGTGACATCTATCAAATATATTTCATGTTTACATGAAACCCAGTGGTTACTGCCTTATCCTTCTCCACAATTGCATTCTCACAGTTCACATGTATTCATCCATAATTGTATTCTCACAGTTCAAATGTACTCAAAGATTACCCTTAAAAATTACTCAAATCATAACTATAACAATTTTTTAACTACTCACTTTCACATTCCATTCTCCTCCACAAGTTTATTTAATTCTTAATGTACAAACACAGCTGTGACCAAATCACTGCATGAGCAAATCAACACATGTCTTCTCCCATAGTTTTATTCATTACATCTGATGCATAAGTGAACCTTTTCTGAATAATGATGCTTAGACTGTAAGCTATAATAGAAACCTAAACAATGTCATTGGCAATTAAGCTAGGGCAGTTTTAAACCTGTGGAAGGAAATAATTTACAGATACTTTTGAATACAGATACATAATTATCTCACAAGCATGTTATTGTAAACAAAGTTGTCAGAATTCATTTGTCCTCTGAACGGGTGAAACATTTTGAATGGCACTCCTATGGTTCATCTTAAAAACCAGAAGTATGAGTTCGAAAATTTGAAATCCTGACTCAAATTTGACATAGGAAAGAAAAAATTGTTTTTTTGAATTTCATTTTTTTCTGACTAGAAATATGCCCATAGGACATGAATGCCCTGCAGAGGGTATATAAAGCAACATGAAAATATGTATTAGTGTATGAAATTTGATAAGAATATCTTTAAAAGTGATGCTGATAAATTGCTTACATTCGAATTAGGATGTATCAACATATGAAGTTTGACACTAATTTCATTAAAGTGAGGTCAAGGCCACTGGAAATGCCAAGGTGAAAAACTATTGATTCAGTTAAAAACTTCTCATCACTAAGTATCAGCATATGAAGTTGATAAAAATATTATAAATGGTATCTTTAAAACTGACTTAAAAACAAATGGATAAAATTGAGGTCAGGTTCAATAGAAAGGTCAAGGTAAAAATTGTTGATGCAGTGGAATTGCTTTCATCAGTATGTTTCAACATGTGAAGTTTGATAGTAACATCTTGAATAGTATATTTAAAACTGAGCTAAAAACTAATTTAAGAAAAGTGAGGTCAAAGTCATAGGAAAAGTCAAGGTAAAAAAATGTTGATGCAGTTACATGGCTCTCATGAATATATATCATCATACAAGCTTTGATAAAAATATCTTGGATAATTTCTTTGAAACTTAGCTTTAAACAGAGCTAAACGCAAAGTGTGATGGAAGGACAGACGCAAGGAAGGAAGCAAAGAAGACGTACATGAAAAAACTATATGCCCCTGCCATATTCATGGCAGGGCATAAAAATTTAGAAAATTGATCAGCAGATTTGTAAACCTAAAAATAAAAAACCGCTGACCTAATGGTCAAAGACCATTGGTTAACGAAATATTGATAGCTCGACGTTATACTTGTATGCCCCAATTAATCCCAGTTTTACTTCAATCCGAAATAGGAGTTACAGAAGGAGTAATCGTACAACTCAAACAGAATATCATTCGAAGGAACATCCTCCATTTTTTCTGGGATGAAGAGATTCAATTTGTTGATGCATGTGTTTGATGTCGGTAAAAATGACATTGAGGACAACACAAAAGATATCGAAGGATGCATGGTGAAGCCAAGAATGGGCTCCTCATCTGCCCCAGTAACAAACTGCAGAATAGTGTTTAACGTAACACTCCCTCTTCGGCCACCTACAACATAAAAATGTAATACATTAAGTATGAAATATATTTCATTAATTAAAAAATAAAAGTACAGTATCCACATGCAGGACATGAATGTCTCATTAAATGTATACATATGTATTGCAACGGTAAACTAGATGTGTCATGGTGACAGGAATAGCCCGAAAGATGTGAAAGTTATAAATAATTTAAAGTACTAGAAATTGAAACCAAAAATGGGTGAAAGTGATAACAAGAGGCCCATGGGCCTTATAGGTCACCTGAGCATTATGCAACAACTTTCCAGTTATTGAATTTGATTTATGTTTTAATCCAGATGCTATGGCATTCACAATTTTGAAATAGGCACCATTGCTCATCATTACAATACACTTAGCAGTTGCTTAGTTTGTTTACTTAATACCCATAGGCAGGGTAGGGGAACAAAAAATGCATTTCAAGTAATCAGTAATATTCAGCATGATCAGTAATGCCCCAATCACACATGAACCCCTGACCCTTAGGCCTAGATCCACACATTGCATAATATTTGAAAAGGCACCCTTGCTTTTAAAAAAATATTTGATAAATACCAAGGAGCAGATTTCAAACAATTCATCCAGTTTCAGTATATAAGTACAGCCCCCCCTCCTTTATGGTACCCCTGACCCTGGGGCCTTGAAATTCACAATTTTGGAAGATTATGACCCTTACTCATCATAACTACATAGCTTAATACCAAGGAGCAGATAAGAAAACTTTCAAAGATTTAGTGTATTTTCATTGTATAATCAATAAAGCCCCACCCTATCACTAGAATCCCTGACCCTGGGGCCATAAAATTCACAATTTTGGAAGAGGCACTCTTGCTCATCATAACAATGCACTTAATTAGTTTATTTAATACCCAGAAGCAGAAAAGAAGATTTTCAAAGAATTCATGTATTTTCACTATATAATCTAAAGAGCCCCCCCCCCAACACCAGAACCCCTGACCCCGGGGCCATGAATTTCACAATTTTGGTAGAGGACTCAATGCTGATTACAATCATGCAAACAGTTTGACTGCTTGATGTCCAGGAGTAAAGAAGATTTTTAAAGATTGCACTAATTTTAGTGGATTTTGCCCCACTCCCCAGGCCCCAGGGGGGCAGGGCCCATGAAATTCACAATTTTTGTTTCCCTTCACCCATAGATGCTATATGCCAAATTTGGTTAAAATTGGTTCAGTGGTTTCAGAGAAGAAGCTGAAAAGGTTCAAATGTTAACGCACGACGACGGACGAAAAGTGATAGCAATAGGTCACCTGAGTTTACTCAGGTGACCTAAAAACAGAAGTCTCTGTCGAGACTGTAGTTTTACTTGTTTATACTTATAACAAAAGAAGAGAAGAGTAGCACATGGAACATGAAACTTTAGGACTAAAAATATTTCACTATACATGTAGTTTTAAAATAAGTTACCTATGAAATTTTCTGAGGACACAAGATGCATTAATTGACAAAGATTGATGATTTTAAGCTAATAAGTACCTGAGATATTCAAAAGTAGGTCACTGTGACCTACCTTATGTCAACACTCTTCATAAACCCAAGATTCATCAACTGACAAATTTTAACAATTTTAGGCCAAAAAAAGTATCTGAGATACTCAAAATATAGACATTAAATGTCATAGTAGGTCTCTGTGACCTCCTTATTTATATATATGTTTTAAGGCCCCAAGATGCTTCAACCTACAAGATTTGGTGATCAATCTAAACCTCTCAGTGTCTGAAATAATGGGATTCAATGTTATAAAAAATATAAGCCATACCACATCGCTCACCTGAGGACTGTGACTAGCATAAAAACATCAATCAGTTCATAATTGAAAAGTTTAAACCTAGAAGTAGCCCCAACCATATTTTAAAGGGGAGAGGGTATGAATTGCACTAACTTGAATCTACACTACCTGAGAATGCTTCCATATAAATACATGTATGACCAATCATGTCTTTGCATTGAGAAGATTTTTAAAATTTTTTACTATACATTTCTATGTAAAACCCCTAACCCAAGGGAGTCATGATTTGAACAAACTTGAATCTATACTACCTGAGGATGTTTTCCCATAAGTTTCATTTTCCTGGCCCAGTGGTTCTTGAGAAGAAGATTTTTTAAGTTATGCCACAAAATTTTCATTAATTCCCAATTATCTCCCCTTATAAGAGGGCCAAGCCCTTCATTTGAACAATCTTGAATCCCCTTTACCCAAGGATGCTTTGTTGCAAGTTTAATTGAAATTGGCCCAGCAGTTCTTGAGAAGAAGTAGACAATGTGAAAAGTTTACAGACAGACAGACAGAAAGACAGACGCCGGACAAAATGTGATCATAAAAGCTCACTTGAGCCTTAGGCTCAGGTGAGCTAAAAAGCTCACTTGAGCAGTCAGGTTAGCTAAATATACTGCTACTGCTAATATCTGAAATTAGTTGTCTATGCCACAATTTGAATCTGTATACCAAATTTCATTCATATGTGAAGTGGTTGTGAAGAAAAAGAACTTTGAAAGGGGACATAATTATCCGATCGTAGGTTGTAACCATAATAGTACAAGACTTAGTGTCTTTTAGTGACCTGTTAAACTTGTGATAGCTTAATTTCTTCTACTCAAGATATTTTTGGCAAGTTGGTTCGAAATTTGAGAAGAAGACAAAAATGTGAAAATCTTACAAGACAGACAGATGGACTAAATTGTTCAAAATGTGATCAGCTTTTGGTTTCAGTGAGCTAAAAGCATAAAACAGAACTCACATGATTACTTTTTAAAGAATTTCTTTAAAAAAAAATACTAAAAGTAAACTTACTTGCTGCTTCCCGCATGTATTTTACAAAGTTGGAATATATAGTTGTTTCGATCTTTTTTCTGTTGGATCCATCTTCACTAAAATTGGGATGAAGGAGGTGAGATAGTTTCTTAACTGTAAGTGGAGCTTGTGATCCAGGCGTGAAAACATGAACTAAACTTGGTAGCTTAACTGCAAGCTATTTAAAAAAGAGAATAAGTATTTATATAGATTATACAGATATTAAATTACATTCTAATAAATATAATATATAAACTAGAAACTCTTGTTGCTATAGCAACAAATAAGGTCTTCCTTTCTTCAGACTTCTTTATTTATCTGTAAGAAGGATATTTTTCTATTTAAAAAAAAAATGAAGGACAAAATGCAAAAAAAGAAGAATCCTCGATCTAGACTCGATCCCAAAACCAGAATAAAAGTCTGACACTTTAACCACTGAGCCATCGAGTTCGACAACAAAAAAGGTTTTTTGTAAACTTATCATTTTAAGGTTGAAGGAAGGAGTTTTGTAGTACGCATTCTATAAAATATACTTATGGGAGAGTATGATACTCAATGAATAAAGTTTTTCCCTCATAACCGGAAGTTGCTGTTTTTGTTTCTTCTGGGGCTGACATATATTGGAAAAAACAATTAAGATGCAAAAGTGTAATGCCAAGAAGTATTCCTAAAAGAAAAGTTAAAATCCATTATTTCTTTGATGTGAAGTGACGGCAGACAATCTTATCTTAATTGTTTTTGCCAACTCATCAAGATTAACCACTTTATTAAGTTTGGTGTCTTAATCTCTCAACGTTTACGAGATCTAGTTATGATATCTTCTCATTTTGAGGACAGGAAATCACACGACCGGAAGTGAGTTTTACAAAAATTTCTTGACATTAATGTAGACAGTTGCAGTCTGAATAGCATATCCAAAAGTCATTACAAATACTTTATAAATAAATGATATTTATTGGAAAGAAAAATACTGAAATTATGTAGTTTCTCTGTTTTAACCGGAAGTTGTCTCTTTTTGTTTCCAGTGGTACTGAAATAATTGAAAACAACAAATAAGATGCTCTAATATGAGGCTATAACAGATTCATAAAAGAAAAGTTGAAAATTTCAATTTTTGGGATCACTTCCTGTGACGACCGGAAGTGACGGCGGACGATCTTATCACAACTGATTTTGCTTACTTATCAAGATCTATCACTCTAGATAGGTTTGGTGTCTTTATTTTTTACCGTTAACGAGATCTGGCTATGATAACTTCTCATTTTTAGGACCGGAAAACACGCGACCGAAAGTGAATTTTACAAAGATATTTGACGTTACTGTAGACATTTGCAGTCTGAATAACATATCCAAAAACCATTTCAAACACATCACGCATAAAAAATATTTATGGGAGAGAAAAATACTGGAAATTATCAGTTTTTCTCTTATAACCGGAAGTTGTCGTTTTTGTTTCCGGTGGGACATATATATTTCGAAACTACAAATAAGATGCTATAATGTGATGCAAAAAAGTTTCAAAAAATAAAAAGTTGAAATTTACGATTTCTTTGATCACTTCCTGTCACGACCGGAAGTGACGGTGGACGATGTTAACCCAATTGGTTTTGCCTACTAATCAAGATCTATCACTCATATAAGTTTGTTGTCTTAATCTCTTACCGTTTCTGAGATATGACTGGGACAAAATTTATTTGAACAAGAGGCCCAGGGGCCACAGCGCTCACCTGAGCATATCAGGCTTGAATTTACTCCCCCCCCCCCCTCCAGGCGTTCATCATTTGAACAAACTAGAATCTACACTACCTGAGGATGATTCCATATAAATATCACTAATCATAGCTTTGAAGTACTTGAAAAGAAGATTTTAAAAGGTTTCCCAAAATATCCCTATGTAAAACTTGGGTCGGCCATTTTGGCCCCACCCTAGCCCCGGGGGTAATGATTTAAACAAACTTGAATCTACACTACCTGAGGATGATTCCACATGAGTTTCATCTTTCCTGGCCCAGTGGTTCTTGAGAAGGATTTTTAAAGATATTTCCTATATATTCCTACGTAAAACTTGGGTCGGCCATTTTGGCCCCACCCTTGCCCCGGGGGTCATAATTTGAACAAACTTGAATCTACACTACCTGAGGATGATTCCACATGAGTTTCATCTTTCCTGGCCCATTTGTTCTGGAGAAGAAGATTTTCAAAGATTTTTCATATATATTCCTATGTAAAACTTGGGTTGGCCATTTTTGCCCCGCCCTTGCCCCAGGGGTCATGATTTGAATAAACTTGAATCTACACTACGTGAGGATGATTCCACATGAGTTTCATCTTTTCTGTCCTAGTGGTTCTTGAGGTTAAGATTCTTAAAGATTTTTCTTAAATATTCCTATGTAAAACTTGGGTCGGCCATTTTGGCCCCACCCTTGCCCCGGGGGTCATGATTTGAACAAACTTGAATCTACACTACCTGAGGATGATTCCACATGAGTACCATCTTTCCTGGCCCAGTGGTACTTGAGAAGAAGACTTTTAAAGATTTTTCCTATATATTCCTACGTAAAACTTGGGTCGGCCATTTTGGCCCCACCCTTGCCCCGGGGGTCATGATTTGAACAAACTTGAATCTACACTACCTGAGGATGATTCCACATGAGTTTTATCTTCCCTGGCCCAGTGGTTCTAGAGAAGAAGATTTTTAAAGATTTTTCCTTTATATTCCTATGTAAAACTTGGGTCGGCCATTTTGGCCCCACCCTTGCCCCGGGGGTCATGATTTGAACAAATTTGAATCTACACTACCTGAGGATGATTCCACATGAGTTTCATCTTTCCTGGCCCAGCGGTTCTGGAGAAGAAGATTTTTTAAAAATGCCATTAATTTTTTACAAATTCATGATTATCTCCCCTTGGAAAAGGGCGTGGCCCTTCATTTGAACAAACTTGAATCCCCTTCACCCAAGGATACTTTGTGTCAAGTTTGGTTGAAATTGGCCCAGTGGTTCTTGAGAAGAAGATGAAAATGTGAAAAGTTTACAACGACAACGACGACGACGACGACAACGCCGACAACGACGACGACAGACAACGGACAAATTGTGATCAGAAAAGCTCACTTGAGCCTTTGGCTCAGGTGAGCTAAAAAAGTGGAAATCGGACATAACTGACGACCGGAAGTGAATTTTGAAAAAGTGAAAACTGCTTTTGAAAGATATTTTGACTCTATATCATCTCTGAAAATTTCATGAGAATCTGTCCAGTCATCTCTGAGAAATCGTCAAAAAAAGAAAAGGGAAAAAAAAAAAATAATAATAATAAGAAACAGTAGAATCACTATAAGGTCTTCCGTCTGAAACGGAAGACCTTAACTAAATGACAGGCCCATGGGCCAGACTGCTTTCATTAGTCCCCTGCTGTTACACATTTTCTATTTACATGCAACTTGTATGCCTGTTTAGTCTTTTTTGAATTGAGATTATATATACAGGTAAATATCAGTGAGAGTTCAGACATAGTTTTGAATAGTTACATTATGCAGAATAAACTCTTTCAAACCTGCGTTGAAAAATTATATATCTGTGTCTGATTCTTTGGTAAGATTCATGGTTTTTCTTCATTTTTTCTTGTAAATTGAAATGAAATGAAATATAAAATGAAAATGTTAAAATGTTTATTTTGATACCACTAACCCAGTAGTCGGCCAGAACGTCTTGGGGTTAACCGATTAGTAATTCTGTAATCACTTGCCATCCCTAATATATATATATATATATATATATTAGGGATGGCAATTTGTAACCGGTTAATCGATTAATCGGTCGGAACGATGCTAATCGGTTAGAAAATCCGTAATCGGTTAGTCGGAAAAAGTAAAATATATGTGAAATTGATTATGGTTTTTATCAAATTCATTTTGTAGAAACGAAACCGCTGCATAAAATTTCATTCAATGTTTATACACATATTATAATAAAGATGATTTGGAGGAAATTATGTTTAATAGGCTCTCCAGAAGGAAAACACGGGGCAATTGGCCAGTTTTGTTAAGTTTTAATTAGTGTTTTTAAAATCATAACTGTTACCCTGACTGTCTTGTGATGTTAAATGATTTTAAAAACATCACCGTTAACCCTTTTGATTAGTATGTCTATATTTTGCCGTTATCTTTTAAATTAAACAATTAGAAAGAACAAACTTAGAATTCAGACAAAGTTTTGATTATGGTGACAATGCAGAATGAACTTCTTTGAAAATTATCCATGTTTGATTTCTCAGGCACAATTCTTAGTTTTCGTATTTTTTTCCTCATCTATTGCAATTGAGATAAAATTTATTTTTATTAAAAAAATTTCCCCGATCAAGATTGATAAACAGAATATAACTTCTAACGCATTTTATAGCCTTCTTGCGTACTTGAAAAAAAAATGTCAAAATGTATATCTTTATACAACGTCTCAAGCCACGGTCCGGAGTCCGCATATAGCTCTCTCCAGAATGGGAGAGGATCGTACATTTTGGCCGTGGTTTGCGACGATGATCTTTATACGATTAACCGGTTAATCGGTCGGAACGTCTTGCGGTTAACCGATTAGCAATTCTGCAATCGATTGCCATCCCTAATATATATATATATAAATATATACATATATATATATATATATATATATATATATATATATATATATATATATATATATATATATATATATATATATATATATATATATATATATATATATATATATATATATATATATTGTTTGAAAAACAATCAGTTCAATTATGCACACCTTATGACGCATATGAATTAAGAAAGTGCTTGTGTTGAATGAAATGTGGAAACTGCATTTTCTTTTTTTTCCCCCAGTTAAAGGAATATTATGTATCTTATTTCCATTTCCAATAACAAAACTGACATATAAACTAGATATCATTGAGATGGTGGCCATCTCAAAGGGCCCCACGTTCAACAATGAACATGAAAATGTAATGTCGTTTAAAAGGGATTATTTTGAAGAGGAACATTTGTGTTATACAGTAAAAGTCATTTAGTACGACTTCACGGATACTGCAAATTTACTAATATTTATCGAAGTTATCTTGAATCCCAAGTTATATAAATTTACTGGAATTAAAGGGAAAGAATTATGCACCAAATAAAGATTTTAAACAGAAAGCCTTAGGGTAATTCAGACCATGACCTAGAAACTTCGACCAAGGTCACTGCACATCCATTGACCAGTGGATCTCTATGAGTGAAGTAATAGCCAGATTGGGCAAACAAAAGAGAAGATATACTCCGGACTAGAATTTTTCATATCATTCTGCTATGACCTTGACTTTTGACCTAGAAACCTGGTTCAAGGTCACTGCATGCCAGTTACCCAAAGACACTCTCTGGGTGAAGTATGAACCAGATTGGGCCAAGGAGAGAGAAGATATGCCCCGGACAAGAGATCTCGGACGGACGGACGGACAGACTGATCACTATAGGGCGCCCGCCAAGCAGGGCCCTAATTAATGCTTACCTTGTAAAGACCAAGTGAATCTAATCCTTTCCTCAAATCCTTCATGAAAGGCCTACAGTTTTCATTAAATAACTCTTCCACCAATTCTGAAGTTAACACTCTTGGCAACTTCCCATTCTGAAGCATGCTTAATGCTGTAATAATATAAATGAATTTTGAGTAACATATATACGAGGGTTGATCCAAAAGTTCGTGGAATTTTTTCATATTTTATTCATTTTTAAGTTGAATTTGTTGAAAATTACAAATAAAAATATACACACTTGATGAATATTTTAAATTGAAAAATAGTTTAAATATCTTTGATAGTAACCCTATGGCAGTTGCCATAGAAACGGTTGTTTGGTAATGCAGGGGAGACATTAACACGTTCATTTTCATTTTAATTCTTAATACGTTAAATGAGATTTAAAACCGGTCTGTGTGGTATATAAACGAAAATTGTCATTATTACGATTGCCAATGGTCTTTTATAAACCTTTGTGTGAAAGTTTTACTGATTTTAATGGATATTTAGTTTATTAACTTATCATTTATGATTCACCTTTAAGTTGTTAGACGACGTCGGTAAAGTCATACGTTTTGTGAAAAATCCGGGACCACTCTTTCTTAAATGCGTATATAATAGACAAAGGCCTGGGAAAAAATGCATTTAGTGACTGGTTTTTCGATGGCATGAGAAATTTAAGAAAATAGAACTGCTATGGACGTTGATTAAAGGTGTGGTGGCTTTTTGGAGACTGTTTTAGGTGCAGATCCCCTTAAACAAATTAAAAGCGTTAATGGACGTTGTCGGCTGCCGTACTATTATTGTTATTGCTACTGGAACATTATATATATGGAAAGATGGGTAGTAATTTGAAGTATCTGTAAAAAAAATGAAGATAAGTTGGCTTGAGAGGAAACCCAGGCTTTTTTAAGAAAAAAAAAATAGAGAAAAAGACATCTTTTTGTAGAATTACGAATTCAATTTAAATTAGCATGAGTTGCATGTATAACGTGACGTGACATATCTAACTTGACGTTACGTCAAAGTCTCCCCCGGGTTTCACAACTATCCATTTTCAGAAAGCTCGTGTGACCACATTGGAAATTGGAAAGTAGTAAAATTTTCCAATATTGTTGGATAATGACTCTATATTATGAATATGCCTGTTGTTTGCTTTCATGAAATCGCTATAAAATTTTAGAAAGAAATTCCACGAACTTTTGGATCAACCCTCGTATACTTAATTATAAGTGGCACATGTGTTTTGATTCTTTGTAAATGTAATTTGTTATATCCATCATGTTTACATCAATTACAACACGATGTGTTTGTGAAACATTGATGCCCCCATATGGACACATAGCAAAGATTTAACTTTTTATAATTGCAAATTTAATCAATTTGAACCAAAAGTAGGGTTTTCTCACTTGAAAACAATTATGAAATTTGACAATAAGGCAATGTTAATTTTTTTTTTCAATAAATAAAAATGGTCAATGAAATTGGTAGAAAATGAAAGGTCTTGTCACATAGAAAACTTATGAAGAGCATGAAAGCCCTAACCTAAAAGTTCATAAGTAATGGCCAAGGTTCCATTTTCTAACCAGTAGTCTCTGTCGAGACTGTAGCTCTACTGATTTGTACTTATATCAAAGGATGAGTAAAAAGGAGTAATTGCCATCAAATCGAAACTGTAGAAGGAGTAGTGTTTGAAAGGAATTTCACAGGAAATTCTATTTTTAGTAATCACAGCAACACCGTTCATTGAAATTCAAAAAACCGATGCACCAATTTATGTATCTTAGTGTAGTCCACTTGTGTGCCAAGTAATATTGAAATCAGACCAGAACAGTAGGAGGAGTAGCATTTTGAAAAACTGTCTATAGACAGACGGATTGCTAGGCAGACAGAAGGACGGACGCGGGACACATTATTATCTAACAAGTCCTTTTGGTCTCTGACAAGTAGAGCTAAAAATAGGTTAAACTTCAAGATCAAGGTCAAAGTTCTGGTTATGAAATGAAAGATTCTTTCAGAAGGATTAATTTTAAGTATAAAAGCACTAGCCCTAACCCTTTAAAAGTTATGGTCAAGATTTGATTTTTTAAATAAGTCGGACATAGAGTTTTGGGTCCTATATTAACTCCCAAAAGTCGGACTTATAGGCGAGTATAACAGTAGGTCAATCTCAAAGATCAAGGTCAAAAGGTCAAAGTTCTTGGTATCCAGTGAAGAGTCTTCTCACAAAGATTACATATATAAAGTATGAAAGCCCTATCCTTTATTGTTCAAAAGTTATGGCCAAGATTAAAGCTACAAGGTCAAAGGAAGGTTGTTGGTATCCAATGAATGGTCTTTCAACAAAGATTACATAAGTGAAGTATAAATGTACTGGTATTTACTGTTCAAAAGATATTGCCAAAATAAAAGTCTAAAATTTTCAAGTAAAAGTGGGTCAAACTTCAATTATGTGGTACCCATAAAAAGGTCTTTTCACAAGGAATACACATGTGAAATATGAAAGTCATAAATTCACAAAATCAAAAGTTATGGGCAAGGTTAAAGTGTTGCAGATAAACAGACCAACAGAGAGACAGACAGATAGAAAGCCAGACATGAAAAAAACTATATACCCCAAACTTTGTTTATGGAGGCATAACAAGAAATGAAAATCACTTCATTTTATTAGCATCAATTTATATCAAACATATTCACTAGGCCTTTATATTATTTGTTTTACTGGTTGGTATTTTGGCAACAAAGGGTCCATTTAATGTTCATATTCTGTTTGTTCCATTGTTATATAATATAGCACTAAGCATTAAATCATGTTATTTATAAAATGTGAACTGATATAATTTAACTGCACATTCACTCCATATACATGTGTATTGCCTTGCAAATCTCACTAAGAAACAGATTAATTCATCATCTTTAACAGACGTATCTCAGTTTAACTGACCTTAGTATCAGAACAGCTATTTTTCAAAAAACCTTCCCTGCTTACTTTCTTTCTCATAATATAATCCTTTCTAAAATAAGAGATACAAGATATATGTACCTACCCATTATCTTTCCGATAGTTTCATAGTCATGTGACCATTCCTTAACTGGTTCAAAATATTTCTCTTTCATTTCTCTCAGGGCCAAAACAAAAAACTCTTTCCTGGGTCCACCAAGGTCAACTGATGCCTAAAAAAAAATTATCAATTAAACCACTGACTTATTTATGAAGCATATATTTTATGACCTGTTGATTAGATATTGCAATTGGACCAATCACACAATGGGCCTCTGGCAAACAGTATAGTTTGGTTCTTGGGTCCAATAAATTGAATACTGTCCTCAAACCAAGTCAATTAATGTATAATTTTTAAAAATATTTGATTGAAGCTTTAAAAATACTAGTAATAAAGACAATTACTAATATAGGACAAAAAATTTTAAATCCAGGAGTATTAAGCTTACTTCTCCATAGAATTGTACTTCAAGGCATGTTCTCAAATTCTCAAGGCCTTCAATTTCGTCTATAGCAGAATCAAGTAATCTGTTTCTGTCAACAAGGATGAAGTTAGTTTCACCTTCAAGGGCTGCTGATTCATCTTCTATTTCTAACTTACGCCCAGTAACAATTTTTTTCTGGAATAAGCGCAAAATTTCTGTGGGATCCAAGATTCCATTCTGCAAGTAGTACTGTGCAAATGAGTCAACTATTTCTGCTATTGACTGACTACTAGGATGAGTCCAATTCGTGTCATTGCTGGTACTTGAACTTTGTACATCATCAAACAGTCTAGGGAGATCTACAGAGTTAAGATCTTGATTTTCTGTTGGTTCTAGAACTGCAGAAGAATTATCAGAAGGAATTGGCATCAAAGTCTGATCAACTAAAGGCAAAGATATCACATTTACAACTGCTGCATCTAATTCAGTGACTGTAATATCCTCACCCAGGTCTGGCAGAAAACCGTCATCTTCCACTTCAAAACATTCACTTACGTGTTCTCGTAATTCTGTGATAGAGAATAGTTTGCTGCACTTTGTGCAAGTCTCCTTCAATGAAGTAGGTCCTTCTTCACACATGGTTACAACTTTCAGGTTTCTCTGAATTGGTCTGATGTAAATTTTTGCTTGTGTACCTATAACTTTTTTTAAGCATGCCACAGACCATGGACATGTTATTAGTTGTAATTCACGGCAATTGCTCTGACAGTGTAAAAGTTCAAAACCTCCAACATCTTTCAACTGTGGGAAGCCATTACTACTTGTTAAATTGGCAAACAAAGCTTCCTCTGTGTCTGTCTCTTGAAACTGAATTTTTTTTCAAACCAAGTCCAGCATTCTGAAGAGCCATTTTTTCTGACGTTTTAGGTGGTTTGGTTGCAAACCTATCAGCAATGCAAAAGAAATGACCTGTCCATGTTCTAACAGATTCCTTCTTCTGACGTGGACGTGGACCCCCTCTTGTTGGTCGAAATAGCTGCATTACTGAAAAAGAATAAATATCATGTTTTCAAACCCGTCTTTCTAATATATAATGTATTAGTCTGAAATATGTTCTGGAAATGTACTCGTGTCTCATAAAATGCTCCAGAGGAATATTTAAAAATGCATCTATATTGATCTTTGGTTTAGTCATTTTCTTGCCGGCAAGTTGGAATTGTATCAATGTCAGTTTGGGATGATTTCTTCAAATTGACTTATTTATTCCAATATTACAATTGCATGTGATGTGAGCAACAATGCTACGAGCACGGGTTTCTGGAGATGGAATCTGGGCCTGAGCTGTGTCTAAGCTGCTCGGACTGTTTTGTAAGGGACTGTAGCTCTCCAGTCTATCAATTTTTTTTCAGAGAGCTTCAGTTCGTCAGCTACACTGTCTTATAACTGAAGTATACGGAGACACTCCCCACAGCCGATTCCATGTAGTCACTTTATCCTTACTCCTCACAACTGACTGCGCAGTCTACACAAAAAACAGCTAGTTTATAATTAGACAAGAGTTGTTATGATGACTTATTAATGAGATACTTTTTACATCACAGTCAATAAGTTAGCGGGTTTATAGATATATATATATAATTATATTAGTGATGTCAAATTGGTCAATTTTTAATACTCGGTTACTCAGACGTTTTTCCGATCGAGTACCCGGGTACTCGGTAAAAATGCAAATATGAACAAGTAAACTGTTTACTGTAAAACATTCTAAACTCTTGTAGAAATAAAACCACTTGCTCTGATTGGAGGTAAAAAATTACCCCTAAATGTGTTTCTGTTGTAACAATTATGAGCACTTCTAACCCAACGAAATTTTTTTTTCATATAACATTTTTAAGGTCAATTTATTTATCAGATAAACACACGAAATTAAATCAAAAACAGTTTACGGTGTATTTATAAAAAAAAAAATAATCTGCTCCTTAATTGTAATGTAACTCTTAGTTGGGTGTAATGTACATATCTTACTCTTAGTTACGTTTGACTTTCAAATTTCAGTTCATGTCAGAGCGACAGTATTAAATGATCAAACAGAGCGGATTTACGATCTTCATACTCTTTTTAGATCCTAGAATTTATACTATTTCGGGACGGTTTGTTGTAGTTTGGTGTAACTATGAACATCGTTTTTATTTTTTTTAAGCCTTTGCATTCAACCATTTGCATTGGCATGTAATCAAATGCAACCATATTAACAATCGCATGTGTAATATCATTTGTCTCTTTTTTTTCCCGAGAATTTACAGTTTCTTAGAGAACTGACAAACGTATTTAAATTATCTACTTATAATTGACCTTAAATGATGTTCAGTAAAAACCAAACCAAAAAAAAGGGTAGAAGACAGCCAAAGGTGAGAAAATCAAGGTAACAGGTGCTTGGTCACAATAATTACTGTATAAACACTGCCACAGGCGATAACGCTCATCAAGAGGGGTAGGAAACCATAATTACTTTATGTACAGGTGCAATGAACATTTTCCATTTTGAACCGATGTTTTAATGCATTAATAAATAAGCTTAGAAATATTCAAAAATATACTTCCGAGTAACCAAGTACCAATTTTAGTATTCGATTCTCGGACGTTTGATCGAGTACCCGGTTATCCCTAATATATATATATATATTTATCATATACTTAGTAGTGAATACACCGATTCTGCACGGTGTGATACGGGTGACGTCACAATGCCCCATATCACGGACCAGTCCGAAAAGCCATATCACGTATCGGACCGGCGGGCCAAAAATCCATGTCAAACCAGAAGTAACGTTTGTCATTAAGTTTAAAAGTTAATTTACATGATTTTATTCAAATATTCATATAAAATAATTCTTTAACAACATTTGTGGTCTTACTTTTTTTTCCAGTTACCTAAAATTGGCTCGATCTATAAAATTTAAAAAAAAAAGTCACTAACAAGCACAAACATTCATATGTAAACTCGCATATTAAGTATTTTAAATATATGATAAATAGAATACTACATTCTAAAATCCATATCATATGTCATATCAGCCCTCGGGCCCCATATCAGCCCTGGGGCCTTCGGCCCTCAGGCTGATATGGGGCCACTCGGGCTGATATTTAAGCATTGAATTATCATTTTTTGAAAGATGCAGTCTCATAACTGCAATGGTGTGTGCAAACAAATTGAGTAACGCGCGTTAGCGCGTCATGAAAATTTGTTTGCACACACCATTGCAGTTATGAGACTGCATCTTTCAAAAAATGATAATTCAATGCTTATATTTACATTTTTTAGTCCTGTATTTTCCGCAATTTTGATTTTTTTTAATTAAAATTCCCGCCTTATCCTTCTTGTAAGTTACAATTGATAGAACAGCTTTTGGAATAGCTTTATCAAAGTTTCCCGCCAGAGTTTGTTTGCACACAAACCAAAATCCGCAAACAAAAATAGTGCACAATAAAACAGATAGCAATATTCAAAGAATTCTTTATTTTTCAATCTAAAATGATAAACTATATTTTGCAACAAAGAAATACAAATAAACAGTATAAAAATCCATGAAGTTTTCACTTTGTTTTAACTGTAATGGCGTAGTCCCTGTATTCATACGCCAGACAGACTTCGGTGATTTGGTCTTGTGTGTTATGTGTATTTATCACTTATAATTTTATAATGCTTTTTATTAGGGTCAAACAAAGTAAATGTAAATATATGACATATGATATGGATTTTAGTATGTAATATTCTCTATTTATTACACACTTAGTAATAAATACAGGTTTTTTGCATATGTGATATGGCTGACGTCACAATAGCCATATCAACCCTGCAGGGCTGATACGGCTATTGTGACGTCAATATCACACCCTAAGTAAATTAAACCACAATAACAGTACTCGTACTCATACAAAATTTTTGGTGGGTTTATATTCTCTTAATTTTAACTTTTTGAAAATAAGGTTAATCTTAATTTACAAATACGTGTAATACTATAGAATATTTTCAAATTACGGATCAAGTGTATTGAAATAGAAATAGAAACAAACCAAAATCTTATGAGACATTAGACTATGTACATGTATGTAAGAAGTCCATGCATGATTATTTACTTATTTTCTTCTCAACTGTATTTTATTTATTACTAAGTATGTAATAAATATAATAAAACATACCCTTTTCCACATCACATCCTGTATCAGCCCTCGACCAATATCAGCCCTCGGGCCTTCAGCCCTCTGGCTGATATTGGTGTCTCGGGCTGATACAGGATGTGATATGGAAAAGGGTATGTATTATTCTCTCTCTCTCTCTCTCACTCTCTCTCTCTCTCTCTCTCTCTCTCTCTCTCTCTCTCTCTCTATATATATATATATATATATATATACAGTGAAAACTGTCTAATCCGACACCTGAATAATCCGACACACTGTAAATTTCGACGTTAAATTTCTTTACCATTTTGGTATTTTCCTTGTTTTTAACACTGTGCTATCCGACACCCTGTCTATTCGTAAACAAAATTCATCTCCCAGTGCATGTCGGATTAGACAGGTTTCACTGTATATATATATATATATATATATATATATATATTGAAACAGAAAAAAATCCACAGTGCTCGGTAGTTTACAGGTAAATCTTTTTAAAAAAGAAACACGAAAACCTTTAGTTAAGCTTAAGCGCTTTCATGACGTTATGACGTTATGTTGCTATGTTACGTATTATAAAGCTTCTGAAGATTTGAAATGAAAGCGCTTAAGCTTAACTAAAGGTTTTCGTGTTTCTTTTTTAAAAAGATTTACCTATATATATACATGTGTATATATATATATATATGCATGAGTGTATCGTTTTTATTAGCTAGAGGTCGATATCTCTTCCATTGTCTGATAATCTCACATCCACTGATATTTGTTTTTTTGTTACAATTTTTTACGCGCCCGGATTGATAGCTCAGCAGGCATATAGTGTTTTTGTCCTGTCTGTCTGTCTGTTTGTCAATTTGTCTGCAAACTTTAACCTTTACTGTAACTTTTGAACAATTAAAGATAAAGACTTCACATTTGGTAAATATACTCCACTATTAAAGCTTTTTAAAATGACAGCAAGCACACTGACCTTGTGACCTTGACAGTGACCTATATGCTAAAATTAACCTTCACCATACCTTTTGAACCATTAAAGTTAGAGACTTCATATATGGTATACATATCCTACTAATTATGCTCTTTCCAATGATACCAATGTCTATGACCTTGTGACCTTGACTGTGACCTATAAGCTTAAATAGCTTTTTTGTCTTCAAATTAAACCTTCATCATAACTTTTGAATATTATTGTTTTGAACCAAAAAAATTTAGACTTCATATTTGGTATGCATACTCCACTACTAAATCTCTTTCAAATGACACCAAGGTCAATGACCTTGTGACCTTGACTGAGACCTACATGATAAAAATACCTTCTTTTTTTCACAACTTTGTTGTCACCGAGCCCAGTGTTTCAAAGACACATCTGATTTTGCTTTAAAAAATGACGCCTTAACAATAGTTTGGTTATTCTCGAGTTAAAGAGTGTATCCTGAAAGTCATCTAGTTATGATAAACCAGTATATCAATGATGCAATGTAACCAATATTTAAATACAGATCTGTCCTTCTTGTCTGTTTATTCAGTAAGGAAATTCCCCCCTCAAAAGAACGAAAGAATCAAGGGAGATAATCTCAAAACTTGCTTGTTGAAATACTGAGCAAGGCTACAATTCCAACCTCATAAAAATTCAGAGCTGTTACAGACCCTTACAGAAAAAACTAATAGAAACTTATAAGTGTTTTATAATCCACTTATTAGTAACTTATAAGTCACATATAAATTTTGAAATTTACTTATAAGTGTACTATAAGTCAAAGTAAGTATAAGTGAGGAATGGATTTCATTAATACTTCACTTATAAGTAAAGATGAGCTACAAATTAGTGAATATTTCACTTATACCTCACTTATAAGTGAAGATCAGTATGGTATGAGCGACGTATAAGTGTGGACTTAGAATTTTTACCCTATACTAGACTTCTCTCAAGGAGCACTATGGGTATTCAAGGTAGCCAATCAGAGACTTTGTCTCTGCAGAGATCAGCAACAAGAATTTGAAACCAAGTTTGTGTCTGTGAAAGGATGTTGGAGATTTTAGATTTATTTTGAGTATACCTTCACATCAGGTACAACAAGTAGGTTCTATTTACATCATCTCTCTATTTTAACTTCCTTTGCATGAAATTTTGAATCAATTGACTCAGTTGCTTTCAGATTTTATAAATTTGAAGAAGCCTCAAGGTCATTAAATCTTGTTGCCTTTTTGTTCAACATTCTTGTTTGTAAACTGAATTAATATGTAAAGTTTGCATCATCAAAGAAATTTCATATGAAAGTGATTATTTTCCATAAAATTTTTACTTGATTATTTCATCTTAAGTGCAGATACATGTGTAAATGTAAAAAATAGCTTTGAACATATCATGCAACCCCTGCATGGTTGGAAGTTCTGTTCTAAATTAAGATCTTACAGGTAGTGTTGTATTTCACTTATAAGTCACTTATAGTCACTTATAAGTGACTAATACTTGATAAAGTATGAAGGGTTAATGCTTGACTTATAAGTCACTTATAGTCACTTATAAGTGACTATACTGCATAAAGCATAAGTGGCTAATACTGGCTTATAAGTCTTTTATAGGTTAAGTAGCTCATTTGCATATAAAATCCTAATGAGTAACTTATAAGTCACTTATTAGTTAAATGTATCAGTGAAGTGTAAGTCCAGAATAAACAACTTATAAGTAAAAGAATAACTCACTTATAAGTCACTTATCAGAAATTTCTGTAAGGGGAGCTCTCTGCTTCAGAAAATTTGGACAGATAAAGCACAAAGCTACCATACCGGTACTTGCCAACCTCCAGCATGAAAAAATCTGGTCATGACCAGATTTGGAAAGTCATAATGCGTAACGACATTCATGACATATTTTCCGGTACCATGATTAAATTTTAAACATATGTATATATACAAAGTATTTGTGTAATGTATTGAGAATTCTTTTATTGAAAAAGGATTTAATTTAATTACTTTGACAAAAATATTCATACATAATTTGATTTAAATTTACATATTAAAAATGAAAATTGAAGGTTTCATATTTCAATATTAAAGTAAGTGTGCATTTTCTTTTAAGCCTTTTCAGTTTCTGCTAAATTTGAAAGTATATACCAATTTCAGTTTTGAAGCTATTTTTCCTCTCTCTTAAGGTATGTCACGGGTTTTCTTTAATTTTGTCATCAGTTATGGTACGCATGCAAATTCGACGATTCGAGCGGCTGTTTTGTGCACATTTGATTATGACGTCAGTTACGTCACAAAAACAACGTTACATTGTTTCCAGCTTAATTCTCTGCAAATGACTTCAAGTCTGTACGAATCGAGTAGATAAATACAAAGTGCATGCTTTTGTACGTAAACCCCGTACGTCTTATAATTAAATTTCAGTCTAAATTCTTAGTTATAATATGTAATGTCTTAGAACTAAGTATTAAATACAATGCCAAATGAAAGAAATAATCTATATTGCAAGTGTAACTAAACTGCTAAGAGTATTAATCAATATAAATCAGCGTAAAATTATGGAATGCAGAAAGAAAGTTATCTTGAATAAAAATTGCTTAGTGGAAAACTTGAGGGGTTGTATGTGTGGTTTGTTCCCGTTTTGCACACATTTAATTACAGGTAATTAAAAAATGTGTGAAAAATGGGAATTTGACCAGGTGAGATGATTACTTAATTGCTATAGTCTATACTATACTTAGCTTAGTAAGTATTTGAAAGATGAACTTATAGTGAAAAAATAAGAGAATAAATACAAAGTTAATGTATTTGATTATCTGATGATCTTATTATAACATATTTTCAAATTAATTTTTATTAACTATTTTCTTTATTATATGTTATATCTTTGATTCATCTAGAATTATAGCAAGATTGAAAAGTACATATTCTTTTTTTTAAGAAATTGGACTTAATATTAAATAATATGAAACAAATATTAATAATTTATTCAATTAAATCAAATATTTTCCCATAAATATATATAGAATTTTAACAAAATGCTTATAAAATTGTATTAAACCTCTTAAGAATACATTAAGCTAAATCAGGTATTCACAGGTAAATCCAGGTAAATCCAAACCAGAAATCAGACTATAATTGCTATCAAAACACACTTCAACCTGTTGTTCTATACTAATTACCAAATGTGTGCAAAACGGGAACACACCGTATGTGTGCACATTCTAGAACTCAGGGGAACATGTGTATTGCATCATGACTGCCATAAAAGCCGGGCCGAAAATATGCATATACTTTTAAGGAAGGAATACATCATTATCAGTAAAAAAGGGTTAATTTTAAGAACGTTTTTCCTGTTTTTTTTTTAAATTACTATCATCATTATCAATATTCTTTGGTCCTTATGTATTTAAATCTCTTGTTATCGCTTTGTTTTGCCGGCTAATAAATTGTGAAATTCATTTATAAATAAATTTATACAAACACCTGAGCTGTAAGACCTATAAGACACGTACTGTAAACAATTTATAAGTATCTTTTTATACATATTAAAAAAATTTTTATAACAAAAACTTAGAGTGTAAATTAAAGCTAAATGCAAGTGTTTTACATTTTGCACAGTGAAATTCATTCATAGAATTCGAAATTAATAAATGCATGTTTAATATAAGGCAATATACTCATATAGAAAGAACAAGTATCCCCCCTCACCTCGGCCTCTTATTTCCTCTGAATCGGGATGTTTTTTCTATCCGTTTTCAAATAAAGTGTTATGCCTGAAATCCTACTGACCATGAATTTCTTAAAAATACACGTGCTTATATTTAATATTTTATTACTCGCGTTGTTGTCGCTGTATGTTAGATCGAGGAATCTTTATACCGTTCAATCTGACTTTGTGATCGGAATATGAATTTCACAATACATGTACTAGTGAAAATAAGTTGCTGGTCATTCTAGTGTGCCTCCACAATAAATGAAATATAATTAAAATTAAATTTTGTATCTATGTCACCTCTTAAATCTTGCATTTCCAAAGACCAAAATATTTATACTCGTACTATAAACGTGACTATGTTCAACAAATGACGTTGTAGATGTAAATTACGCCAAAATCGCAACATTTTAGTAGTATAAAAGAAACCTTTGAAAGTATTTAGCAAAAAATCTAGCGAGAAGACATATTGATTTTTTAAAATTAATTTAATAGTTTTAATCTTACCTGATTTTCACATTTTGAAAACTCTTGACTTATTCGTCTACATCTTTAAAAGTTTTCCCTTCCTTTTAAAAGAAACTAGCTATTTTCACAATATTGGCTTAAAAACGTCATTTTCCCATATTATTCAATAGTAAAAATTAAAAAAGTATATAGCATTAAAACTATCTAGGCAAATTTAATGAAAATTGCAGATAATATGCTGTGAATTCTAAGGATCATTATATCAAATTTTCAGGATATGTTTTCTCGCCAGAATGTTTATGCAGTAAACCTGTGACCTACCTTAATTAATTAACAACTGCAATATGTTTTAAATGTGAAGTTAGGCCTACGCTGTCTTTGATCACTTTATTTTATCTAGAATGAAAGTTTAAATTTTTTCCCAAGATTCCTTCATTTCCTTGATGTGTATACATATCGTTTCTCTTTTTCCGAGTTCAATCAGAGTATTTGGTTCAATTTGTTCCTGTTGGCCGGCTGATAATGATCTAGTTCTATCGGAAGCCATTTTAATTGACTTCAAACATTGATTTGGCAAAACAACACCCAGTTAATTGTTTACACCTGCACTGATAATTTATCCATCGGCATTGTTTACGTCAATGAGATCTAAGCTTGGGTTGTAACTGGAAATTAAAAGCGCAACCTAATTTACAAACCAAATCCGAAAAATCGGGAGATTTTGGGGTTGTTTGGCAAAAATCGGGTGATAAGCATGACCCGCCAGGTCATAAAAATTAATCGGGTTACAGGTTGAAAAATCAGGTGTGACCCAATGAAATCGGGTGAGTTGGCAAACATGAGCTACAGATTAAAAAAAAAGTCTTATAAAAAGCATTTAATTTCCTACATTTTTGTTGTCGCTCACTACGGGTATTTTTCTTGCATTTTATACTGTCCCCAGCTTTGACATAATTTGAAAATGGTTTTTAATAATTAATCATACATTAAACTTCAATTCCTAATAATTCAATTACCTCTAAATGCTAACAAATGTCTGGTTACGGACAAAATTATATTCAAGACTGTTTCGGACTGTTAAAAAGGTAAATAAAGTAGCAAATACCGGGTACAAGAGTTAAATAAGGCCTAAACCAAAATATTATCTTTTTGCAGTTGCCTACCGACCCACTGAAAATGCAACCAACCCAAACTTTTTTTAAGCCCTGTTTTAATTTTTTTTTCAGTATTTTCAGGATACTGTATTGAAAGTGTTTCATTGTCAATTTTTGTCTTTATTAATTAGTAGTTTATACATGTAAAGTATGTAAAGTATGCCTATGAAAAACTTTATTTAAGAAATAAGGTATCAATTTTAGAGTTTTATTGGGAATTGTAAAACGGGTTGGTTACCTATTCAAATCTCATAAAGCCAACCCGTTTTACATCCCAATAAAACTCAAAAAATGAAACCTTATTACTAATATTTACATTTGTGACTTATTTATCACAAATAGTAATGTATTTACTTAAGTTTGAAACCCATTGTGGTTTTTTTTTTCAAAACTCAACGGTATAAATTGAATGTGTTTCGTAGATCACTTATGATGTTCCAAATTATTTTTTTTCTTCTCATTTTTTGCACTTGTTAAACTGATATACCAACCCAAACAGGCTATAATACCCCCCCCCCCCCCCCCCCCCCATTACGCCAATGGGGTGAGTAGTCCCATGCAACCCCTTTATCACTGTTTATCCTGTGACATTATTGAAGCAAAAGACAAAATTTCAGGTTTTCTAGAAAGCAAAACTTTCATATTAAAAATGTTAACATTGTTATTAAAAAACTGCCGTCCTGAGTATATCTCCCCTTACTTGGACTGCGTGTCATCGTTTTCATAAAAAGAACATCCATAGATTAGTTGACAAAAAAAAGAGGGGAGGTGGAATGGCTGTTCTTGGCCAAATTTTCCCGTTGCAATACCTATTCTTACCCTCTACCTCACAAGTCATAATTTGAAAAAAATTAAAACTACACTACCCCCAAGTCCTTTCACATTAGTTTCAGCTTTTCTGGCCAAGTAGTTCCTGAAAAGAAGAATTTTAAAACTTTTCTATATATTTCAAAGTAAAACTTAGATTCCAAATTGTAGCTCTGCCCTGTGGCCCAAGTGGTCATGATTTGAACAATTTGGAATCAATACCTTAGGCTTAGGATGCTTCAACATAACATGCATAAGTTTTATCTTTTCTGGCCGAATACCCTATTTCTGTCTTTTCTCGAGTATCTCCCCTTATGAAGGGACTTGGTCCCTTATTTAAAAATTCAAAATCCCCTTTATCCAAGGATGCTTTGTATAAAAGTTTGGCCCAGTGCTTCTAGAGAACTCAAAAATGTGAAAAGTTTACAAACGCCAACGGACGCTGCAAGCACTTGAGCTAGACGGATAGTCGGACGGACAAAATATTCATCAAAAAAGCTCACTTCGGCTCAGCTGAGCTATATAAGTAAATGAAAAAAAAATCTCAATATCATATGTCATACCTGTGCTTCTCGGTTCTGTGCTTCTCGGTTCTGTGCTTCTCGCCGAGACGTTATTCACCCTTTTATCATGTTGTAAATTTTGAATTTACTAGGGGGAGGTAAATGCAAAATTTACAACATGATAAATAATGGGATCTTTGAGTTTGATCTGGGGAATCGAGATGTTTTGTACTTGATGGGGAATTAGCTGATGTGTGCAGGGGACACAAGTCTTGGTGCACTGCGTAATAAAAATGACAAAGTCGGAATTAAAAGTTGTCGATACTTGTATTTGGCGACTCGCAATAGAATATATTTAATAACATGTTATAATCAAAACATTAATAACAATAAATGACAATCTTAAAATGAGACAAAATCATTATGCAATGAATTAACAGTCAAGTTTTTGTGTCTCAAATATAAGAAAATTTACAAGTTAAAATTAACAAAATAAATTGTTTAGTTTTCATAAAGAATGTCATAATTAAACTTTGGAAACATTTTATCGAGTACCAGTTACTATAAAGACCTATCTATATAAATCTAAAAATATACCTTAAACCCTGTAAACAAATTATGCAATATTACATAACAAAGGTTTCCTAACTGATCAATGCTAAGTTATACAAACAGAAATTTAAGCCAGAATTCAAAGAATACAACAATTACCTTGATAAATAATTTACTGCAAATAAATTCCATCTTTTTCAACATTTAACTCAAAATGTGCCGAATGTGAAAATAGCAATGTTTA
>PRKT01001534.1:0-43207 GCA_003671525.1 Saccostrea glomerata
CTATAGAATAAACAAGAGCTACAATAGATTTCAATGATATCAGCATTTTTCTAAAACATATTTATTTTGATAAATTTAGCGGGATAAGAAAAGGATATTATTTATTCATATTATTTTTACAATTCATTACTTAAGCTGATAGGCGTTTTTATTATTTATTTTTAACTGCACGCCAAAGCTATGTTTTCTCTAGCATTATAGACATTGTCCAGATGTCTTCCCTTTACTATTCTCACTTGTAGAAAAAATATACTAGTACATGGATATAACATAAATCTCTCTTTTTACTCCCTGCCTCTCATTGAAAAACCACAGTCTGTATAAAAAAAGACAAAATAAACCGACTATAACAAAGATGTGAACCCCCAAAATATATGTGTATTATTACAAGTATTATTCAGGTTATCAAAGAGGTTGAGGGAGCACAGTGTATGATTCGATCTTATTGAATTCCAAAGAGACACAATTCAACAATGTTGAAAACTGAATTAAATTTTTCTCAAAACATACCAGTTGATGAGATAATAAACTTGGATTAGAAATGTCAAAAACTATCCCTAACATCAGTCACAGATGTACCTTAACGTCACTTACAATGTGAGCAGTAAGATTTAAACGGCTCCTTTGCTTCTAGTTTGAACTTTAATCATAACGATCGTCAATATAAAAATGATTTTCCACTTTGAGAATTCTTTTGTGTTGAACATTGTGTGAAATGTGATCAACAGTATTTAAACGTTTTTCCATTTTTTTCCCCCCCATTTTTATTCATCAAAAATCTTAATCTGAATCTGAGAAGAAATAAATGGTGATTTAAATCCATGCGTCACGTGACACCGTCACTTATTTTAGATTGATAAACAAGAGGCCAAAGGCCAAATCGCTCATCTGAGTTCTGGCTATGAAAAACTAAAAGCAAAAACCAGTTCTGTATTAAAAATTTTAAAAATAAAAGTGGGTTCAAGTGGGATCAAAGAATTTTCTTATTAATTCCTATGTAAAACTTTGATCTTCATTGTGGCCCCACCCTACCCCCAGGGGTCATGATTTGAACAAACTTAAATGTACACTACATGAAGGGCGCTTCGCTATACGTTTCATCTTTCCTTGCACAGTGGTTCTTGAGAAGAACATTTTTAAAGAAATTTCGTCTATATTTTTATGTAAAACTCTGATCGGCCATTGTAGCCCCGCCCTACCCCCGGGGGTCATGATTTGAAGAAACTTGAATCTAGAAAACCTGGTGATGCTTTCATATAAATATGATCATTTATGCCTTTGCTATTCTTGAGAAGATTTTTAAAGAAGTTCCCTATATATTTCTATGTAAAACTTTATCCGGCGATTGTGGCCCCGCCCTTACACTGGGGGTCATGATTTGAACAAACTTGAGTCTTCACTACCTGAGAATGCTTCCCTATAAGTTTCATCTTTCCTGGCACAGTGGTTCTTGAGAAGAAAATTATTAAACATACCACCAAATTTACACATTTCTGTATTATCTCCCTTGGATAAAGGCATGGCCCTTCATTTGAACAAACTTGAATCCCCTTTACCTAAGGATACTCTGTGCCCAGTTAAGTTGAAATTTGCCTCGTGGTTCTTAAGAAGAAATCGAAGATGTGAAAAGTTAACGACGCCAACGACGACGAAGACAAACAACGGACAAATTTTGATCAGAAGGATATGGAGATAACAGTATTCAATATCAAAGTCCATAAAACAATTCAAAATAGGAGGACCTCCGAAACATCAGAGGTTAATCAGGCGCCATTGAGGATTGAGCATCCCTGCTGACCGGTCACACTCGCCGTGTGCTCCTTGTCATGATCAGGTAATAACGAAAAAATCCGTTGTCAATTCAGTGTACAAATAATGGACTAATAATTAGCATGAAATACGTCAGTCAGCATTTGACTCAATGATAAATTGTATTTGCTCAAAGCCTTCGGCTCAAGTGAGCTTAAAATGGCATCAGGAAAACGCGGTAGGCCGTTTTGGTTACAAATAACTTTTGACATGGAAGGCAAAGTCTAATTGATGGATATTGAAGAAAAGGTCATTTCTTTTAAGTGTTCATTGTGCTTCTGAATCCAAAGTTATATATAATATATTTCTTAAACTATGCATACACCCCATCACAAATCATGTTTCAATAGACGGAGAAAATCAGTACAAATTGGTCATGTAGAAATAACATTCCAGAAGAAAACTAATACATTTATACATTTATTAAAATTGCTGCACTTTGAGGTCAATATAAATCTATCCTGCTTTCAGTAAAAAGAAAAGCTCTGCTTTTCCATTTTGTAATGCATGTTCTAATTATAAGTCTAGATCTTCGTAGGTTTGTTGTTCTTCTTCAATGTGCAGCTCATCGTAGTCACATCTGTAGAAAATAAATGAAAATTACTTCACGGTAAAAACTACCGGTAACTTCTATAATCAGGCATTAAATTGCAACAACATAAATATGACTTAATCGTTTCTTTTTTATTAAAATTAATTGAGTGCAATAATTGACACTGAAATAATCTTTAATTAATTGTTTAAAATTCCCAAGAATGTGGTTAATTTTAGAAGAAAAAAATTATTTCATACATAAAAAATAGAATGTTTTAAATTTTTTTCAAATAACAATATCTTTATAAACAGGCAATTGATTCTTTTTTTAATAATGAGTCATAAATAATTAATCTCATGTTTCCTCCTTTATCCCGTGGAGATAACTCATTGGATATTGTAATGATATCCAAAACATGTGACGTAACAAAGGATTTTGTGTTGATGAAGTAAAATAAAGTGAATTTCTTTATTAAACAGTGTAAAACAGGTTATAATGATGTATAAAACATGGGATAAAAAGAGCCTTTCATAATATGTGATGGGATGTGATTTTTTACTCCAACTCCTTGTTTGTTTTCTATCTCACCAAAACATGGGAATAATAAACACAAGATGTAATGGATAAAAATCACATCCAACCCCGAAATATAGTACATCCTGTGATACTTACATTTGTGATTCAGTTTTTTGTTTCAATTTTCCTCCTCCATTCAAACTCTCATCTTTCAACACTTCATTTTCATAAGCACTTTGTCTATGAACTGCCAATGTGCATTCTGTTTCTTCGTAAACACCTCTGGAATAAGGTTAAATACATGTAATCTTTGATACTTATTGAATTGCAGTAGTGTTTTGGCAATTTTAAGATTTAGGATATGGCAGAGACTTACTTAAGATATCACTAATACTTACTGTGAGTTATCCTCTGAATCCTTTTCATTTTTACATCCTGTATATATTAAAAAATAATATATTTTATGCTAAAATGTCACTGCTTTTTTCCAATTTTAAAGATAATTAATATATAATTTATATATGAAAAAAAAATGAAATCAAACAACAAAAACATAACCTGGGTAATATGAATGAATATTAAATTTTCAAAAAAGCACATAAATAGAAAAAAATACTTAATTCGTATTATTTTTAAAATTAAATCAAATTATATGTTATCAAAGATACATGAACATTGTCATTGTAAAGTGTTTGTTAAAATAATGATGTAAATCAAACAAGTAAATGAATCATGGAGTTAAAGATTACCAGTCTTCTTTTCGTCAATCTTAGAATTCTGTTTTATTGGATCTTCAAAGTACCGTTTGCTTGGTTGTGATATAGTGAAAAAAAGTAACTTTTGAATATTTGATTGAATATAAAATAGTTTAAAGTATGGGATGTATAAACATAGGAACCCTTGAAATAATGCAATAATCATTACATTAAGAAAATGTTCATTAATATCTCTCTCTCTCTCTCTCTCTCTTTCATTTAATTATAATTGTGTCGTTGTTTGTTATTTTATTAATTTTATTTAGTAGCAATACATTTATTTGCATGAAAATGTTAACGTGTGTTATTTATGTTTATCACCATGATATATCTAAACTTATGTTACTTGTTAAAAAAAGTACCTTTTTGAGGCCTTTGCTTGTGAAGTCACTGGAAAAAATCGCACAGTACAATATACTTACATATGTAGGTTCAGTCGTCATCAATCGATTAAAGGGCATTTTTGAGATATTCAGAAAACATTAAACAACTTGAATTGCATTTTTCTAAAGTTTCTTTCAGCTTTAATTGAATTATAAAAGAATGAAGAATAAATTCAATTTAATTATACAAGTACTAAAATGATTTATTTAGTCTCTATCTTTCAGTGCATTTTAACCTGAAATAACTTTGTTTCCGTCCTCTGGCAGTGGAAATCGGTTGCTGCACCTGGAATAAATGCAATTGCACAGTTTCAATATTTCAATATAATGTAGTATAAACCAATCAAAAGTAAATACATTATATTAAAAGTTGCCAACCATCCGTCATTCATATAACAATGATTATATAATGATTTTATGTACCTTTCAATCTTGATCACAATTCCTAAAACATAATAATTAAAATATGAAAAAATGAAGCTAAATGTAGAGCTTACCAGTATATTTTTACGTTTGTTTGATTTTCTTCTATTTTCAAAAATAAACGACACAAGGAATGATATAAACATTAATTTGTCTTACGAAGCTTTCTTATTTATCTCAAAGCAAATTCTCATGAATTATCTTATGGCTTTTCTTCAGAATATACCTCTGCATTTTAAAAACAAAAAAGACTAACCAACTATTGTCAGTTCTCCTATTCTGAAGATCACTATCACAAAAGCAATTACTGTGATTATAATTAAACACAGAAAGAAAGATAAAACAGCTACAGAGGTAGTACTATCCGTCTCAGATGGCTTTGTGTGTTGAGCTGTTTGATGGGCTGAAATCAAAGAGATATGTTTATGTTATTAAAGCTTGAAGTATTTGATTGATCAACAGTAATATTTAAAAAATGTATACCTTCTTTACCCTTTACCTCATGCAAAATTATTTCTTTATTATTATGCACAGCTGTATCATAAGTCTGAAACTACTTTAATTAGAAGAATAAATAGATTAAATAGAAGAATAAAAAAATTTTGTAACAATATAATATTTTTCTTTCGGCAAATTACAAAACTCTATTTAGACAAACTCCAATTATATTGGAATAAAACAAATTTTTATAAAAAAAAAAAAAAAAAAAAAAAAAAAAAAAAAACAAACAAACAAACAAACAATAAAAAACCAAAAATTAAAAGTTACATATTTACCATTTATCCGAATTGTAAGACTTGAAAAATTTAATCCTGATCCACAGGGACTGGAAGAGGAGGTAGAAACTTCACAGATAAAACGAAAAACCTTGTCATTCTCCGTTACGTGATAGATTATTCGACTGAACATTATAATCTCACCGCTTTTATTTGTTGAAAGCTTTATTTCGCCTTCTTGTGTGACAACCTTTGTCCAGTTAGAATTATCTGTCTTTTTAACACACCATTTTATTGTCTAAAGGATATAAAAGATGAAAAAAGAAATTAAAAAAACATATTCACATAAAATTATTTTTAAAAAATTTTTTCTTAGTTCAAATTATTCATTCGTTTGATTTAGATTTATTATTCATTGGGGTTTGTAATTCATAAAAGGGTACAACGGATAATAAAAAGCCTTTAGTACATCGACAACGGCTGAAACATTCAAATGCTTTCAAACTTTACCATCCAACTTACTCTCAAAGATACTTGATCAGAGAAAAATATGACAGAAGTCAATCAGTTTGTTTACGTGAGTTTTTTCAAAAAACCATTTAAAAACCTCACTAAATTTTACAAGGGGTAAACATTGCGGAAAGCTAGGTACACAACGCCCGAATCATCGAGTGATAGTAAGACTGCTAAAGAGTTTTAGTAAGCTTATAAAATATATATCAAACGGTTTATTTCCTCGTTTTCATTAACTTAATCAAAATGTTAATTGCAGTCCAGTATATAAATATATCTGTTTCAGTGCTTATGCCTTAATAGTTATACGGGTTGCAGATTGAATAATTGCATAAATGGCGCTTTTACGCGCCAATGTCATCAACATTATTAAAATTCTCTGATTATTGAAAATGCTGTACAAGAGATAATAATTAAGAAATAAACAATCTAGAGACTAAGTAAATATCGAAAACGGTGTGCATAAAGTGATACCGAAAATTGTGTTTGCATAACCTGTCATTAATAATGTGCACGTGGCTTCTGTTTTTACTTCTTAATCTTCTGACGCCATACATTTTAATGTTGTCAGTTGTGAACATAGGCTCTAGTGCATATTAACCAGGAAGCACATTTGCCCATTTTCATTATTTCCAACCACGCCATAAAAAAAATTCGGTATTTTATTGTTCACTTGCAGTATATGTTAGTTGTCTTAAAATTTGAAAAATTCTCTAGAGGGACGTTAAACAACAAACAAGCACACAAACAAACAATAAATGATGGGTTACCTGTTTGTTAGATGTGAATGAGGAAGCACTACACGACAAATGAACTGTTCTACCAAATCCGTGAGTGTTGAAATATTGTTCGTCAACAACGCCATTGTCGTCGTACATCAAGATGGGAGATACTTTCCACTGCTCGTCTGCTTTTCAAAAAAAATTATATTTAGACAGTGAACCAAAAAGAACCATTAAATTGAAAATCACCTCACCGGAACCATAATTGTTTATAAAAAAAATCACCTTCCGTCGAAGTTTTTGTGTTTATGAATATCGTCGAATTTGCACTTCCTTTTCCACATTCACTTGTATATTTGTTGTAGCCCGATTCACACATTATTTCTAGGTGTGCATCACTCTGCATGATATGGTAAAAGATCTCCGATTGTTGTACGTTTGTGCATCCATCTTTGCTGCTAGATACTGGTGCGATATCTGGAGGGTCTTGTAGAGATATTTCAATGAATTTTCCAGAAATATTCTTGCACCACCTGATGTTCTTTTAAGAAAGTAAAAATATCCTGTCAAATTTAGATGATGTAATTTGAATCATTTTAACATCATTGTCATTATGCATTTCAGGTATTCATCACATTTTTACCTTTTATATACATTAAGAAAATTAGTATTTTGACATTTAGAGAAATAGAAGATATGTTTGTCTCCCGCAAAAAGTGTTGGATATTAATTTCGGTTTATCTATCCGTCTGTCTGTAATACTGTTTGCCTGTAGTGATTTCGTTTCCATGCGATATATTCAGAATCTTTGAGCTTTTGCAATGAAATTTTACACAGTAACTCCCTATGGCGTAAGGAATATCCCTATTGATGTTGAGGTCAAAGGTGAAATATCAAGGTAAACATGTACATGTAAATTCATACATTTTATGCATGTGTGTAAAATGTCATTTCCTGGTGATATCTCAAGAAGCTTTAAAGTTTTTACTACCCCCGTAAACGAAATTTCGAGGGTATATAGTTTGTGTCGTGTCTGTCCGTCCGTCTGTCTTTCTCTCTTTGTCTAGCTATCCGTTTGTATATAAAAACTTTAACCTTGCCTTTAACTTTTAATTTAGTGGAGCTAAGACTTTCATATTTCATATGTGTATTCATTGTGACAACTCCTTTCTTTAAGTGCCTCCCGATTTGACCTGTTGACCTTGACCTTGGAGTATGACCCACTTTTACACAAAAATTCCAAAATATAACTTAAGCCATATCTTTTTAACTGTAGATACCAGGACTTTTATACTTCATATAAGTTTTTTTCTGATAGGACCTTTCATGGAGTACCAATAACATTGACCTTTTGACCATGACCTTGGAGATTACCGTACTTATGAAAAACTTTAACTTTGGCCATAACTTCTGAACGGTAAGGGCTAGGGCTTTCATCCTTCATATATGTTATCTTTATCTTGTGAGAAGACGCTTTATTAGATTTATATCAAGAACTGTGACCCTTTGACCTTGACGTTGGAGTTTGACCTACTTTTAAAATCAACCTTGACGAAATTTTTGAAGGGTCATGATTAGGGCTTTCGTACCTCAAGTGTTTAATTCTTGTGATAAGACCTTTCATTTGATATCAAGAAACTTAACCCTTTTACCTTGACCTTGGAATTTGACCCATTTTTACACAAAAAATCCAAACTTTTACTTTCACCCTAATTATTAAAGGTAGATATTTGGGATTTCATAATCTAAAATCAATTTTTTGTGGCAAGACCTTTCATTTGAAAGCAACATTTTTGACCTTTTGACCTTGAAGATTTCCATACTTACGAAAAACCTTTAACCTTGGCCATAACATTGAATGGTAAGGGCCAGCGCTTTCATACTTCCCATATGTAATCTTCGAGACATGGCATTTCTTTAGAAACCAACAACCTTGTCCCTTTGATCTTGAACCCGGAGTTTATCCTACCTTTAAAAACGTTAATCTTGGTCATAACCTTTGAACAGGTGGTGTTTGGGTTTTATATTTCACATTTGTATTTTTTGTGAAAAGGTCTTACTTTAGGCACCAACATATTTGATCTGCATTTGAAAAAGTTTAATTAACCATCGCTATGTTTTCATACGGGGGGAATCTTGTTTTTGATTAGTTTTTATACTATAACTCCCTATGTCCCTCCAGCCCTTCTTAGAGTGCTCCATCCCCTCGACCACAACCCCTTACCGGGTCAGCACATTCTCTCCTTTTTTTCTTAAGAGAGGGACTCAGATTCTCTGAAAAAGCTTGTTGTTATTCAATTAAATAAATGATGCTATATACCTCAGACTATATAAAGTGTTAAAAAGTATAGTTGTAATGTAAATAAATTGAATTAAATCGAGGTAATAAAAAAAGAAATAATTTCGGTTCCATCATATAATTTCAAATAAATATTTAGCTATTGACGGAAAATGGCATTTTGTTTTCATATTTTTCAAGATCGTGTTCGTGCTGCACCATACCATTTGTTAGTCTCTCAGACACTGAATGCGTGAGCGTATGGTAGAAAATGGTTTCAAACGAGATTGTAAAATTATTGGGTTTTTCAACAAAGAAAATGAGCTGTGCTATCACAGCATGTATGTATTTAATTGCATTCAATCAGGTAGATTGACTTAATTCTTTAAAACATAAACTAGTTTTTACCGATTTTTACTAATTTTCATAAACAAGGCCTACAGGAAAAGGGGATTCCGGTAGATGACATGAATTGCTTATGCACTACTCTCAGAATACTTGTTAGAGATTAGGAAATAATTAATAAAAAAAATAAGTAAAGTTAAATAGACACTGCAAACAGTGATGAATCTTTTACAAATCTACAAACAATTTATAAGTTTGAGAACAGAGTGTAAAACAGAGATGAATAGTAATTCGAGAGGTGAAATGAGATGCTGCTTTTTGACAGAAATCACACACTCTGGGAGCACCACGTATTGATGATATAGACAAAACATTCCAACGTTCCATTTTATTTTTCAAAAGAAGACCTGGGATTTTGGTATGAAAAAAAGAACCAGCCTTATTATGACCCAATGATAGGTTACATCAACAGATCACTGTTTGACCAAACAGTTAACGAAAAGATGACTTTCAAAACAATTTGTAGATCTCCGTGTAACATTAATTATTTGTTAGTAGCCTGTCTTGTTTAATAGATAGTACATAGACCATACTCCTGAGATTCGAATGAGTATTGGAATACCCAAATACCATAAACAGATGATAAGAAAAATCACTCTAGAAGTAAAGACGGTTGATGATGGAAATGCTGTCATCTCGTTGGTCACATAATTTAGTTTTTAGTTGATCGTTATCAAATTAAGTCAGTATAACTTTAAAATGTGAAGTAGATGTAATGAGTGTACGATGATCAAACGATGAGACAGCGATAAGCAATCGTAAACTAAACACAGAAAGGGATGTCAAGTAATATCTAAGAAACTAATTCAAAACATGTCTAAATATTTAAATGTTGTCTATAAATCCTATTAAGATTTTCTCTTTGTATAACTATCGCTGAAATTCGTCTGGAAAAAAATCATTCAGAGAAAAATATTAACCTTTAACTTACTTGGCTAGGTAGACCATTTACACTTTCAACTTCTCCGATGCACTTAAGTTGTACCACATCTCCCGGTCTTTCTCCGCTACTTTTGATAATAGTCAGGTCCTGAATTTTCTTTGGAGATTGTCCTATATCATAACAATTTTGATTTAATTGAGAAAAAAGTTGTACCTTCAGATAGAATTTATTTGCATTTACATCTGCAAAATATTACTAATTAATAGTTTAACTTGAGTTTTAAATACTCGATCAGACATAAGTCTTTTGTAATTTATAAATGGTGGATAATACCAAAGACTCATTGCTAAATTAAATACAAATTGTACTATATGTATTTATTACATATATAGTATGAAATAAATAATAAACTCGTCTAAATATATAAATATATATTATATAACGTTCTATAGTCATAAAATCTCACCTTTGGTCGATAAAATACTTCTCTCCAAACTTTTGAAAATCTCAGTTCCGTTGGACACTTTACATCGGAAGATTGAGTAGATGTTTGGGTCAATTGAACAACTGTTGAGTTTTAAAGACAATACAATCTTTGCGGTACATGATAAATATGACCCATGATGCAAGTAAAATATATTCGAGGATTTGGAATAAATTTCCAAGTTCTGGTCCGTGTTGATGATGTAGGATCCTGTGACGTTAGTAATTGCGACTTCTTTCCAGTCTTCCTTGGAGTTGTTTTGTCGGATTTCAATAATAAATTCAGGATTAATGTAAAAGCTATCAATAAATTCATCGTCGTCTGTATCGTAGTCGCAGAGAATTGTAACGTTATTTCCACCGATTGTTGTTGTTGAAGGATATGTATACAAGTTCCAATACCCTGTATGCATAACATTGAAGATTTCGAATAAATGTTAAAAATTAAACACTTTTTCTAAAAAGCAAATTGAAATCTTAAAGGACAAAAATGTTGACTTACCTTTACAAAATGGATAGAACGAGAAAAACAAAATCACCATATACATGTGCATAGCTAACTAAAGGAAGTAAAATATTTTGCAATGTCCTTGAACTGAACTGATAAAAATATCTTTGTAAATGTTTTAACTGGTTTTCCACTGAGATTTATAAAATGATTGCGCTGGTTGTTCTAATTATTGAGGATATGCTTTTAAAGCCTGACTCTGCGCATATAAGCAGAAATAAATGTGCTTCAAATTGAACGAAAACTATTGAAGGTTAAGGTTTTCACCAATTTATTTCAAAAGTAAATATTTTAATAAATTTATCATTTTTGTATTGGGAATCATGTAAACGTATGGAAATTTCAGTGTCATTATCTAGGTCTTTTATCTGAGCCATGATGTTACATTTACGTTAGAGCTTAAAACATAGAATGTTTTAGAACAAATAGTATTTTTAAAATTCTGATAAGATGTTGACAAATTAACTTTTTATGCTCCCATAATCAAAGTTTCGGGGGTTTTAGCTTTTGCCATGTTCAGATTAGTGGAGCAATACCTTTCATATTTCACTTTTGTATTCCTTGTGCCTACATAGTGGCACTGTGCACCAACTATTTTATTTTTTGATCCGACACATATTTAGATTTCGTATAGCCAAACATGGATATTCCAATTCTTTCTATAATATCTAATGATACTCACACAGAATATTTATTACAAAATGTCACTGTATACCTTCGATTTTACTTTTTATCCGACACTTATTTTGGGTCTTCTAGGCAGGGTATCAATGTATCAATTAGTGAACTCACTGCTAACAGCACCTCTAGTTTATGCCATTTGTTGAAAATCTTAACTTGGTTCAATACAGGTCTGATTTTGATACTAGTAGTAGTTATGTCAAAACTTTGTCTCTTCTCTTTAATTCACTTTAAATCACATAACATTGGGCAATTAAGTAATTACTGTATAACGTGGCAAATATTTCTTATCTGAGAACCATACACAAGCAATTTAAGCTGAAAAATATGCATTAGTACATGTTTCACACCTCGAACAAAGGATTTTTGGCCATACCAAATCACTTGGTACACTCAAAGCTTCACTTGGTACACTCCAAGCTGAAGCTTCACGGGCGAGCGACCATGCTATTGTGTTCATAATTACTGAACCTATAATTGCGAATGATAGGTAATGATCAAATCTGATCATACACCTTGGGTCACAAACCAAATCTCCAATGCATGGTATTGGTAAACAAAAAGAAAAATAAACAAAAGAACAGAAAAGTATAGTTATTACATTAATACATGTAATTAACTAAATAGACAGTGTGATGTCTTTTCCATTTTTGCTTATGACAATAGTGTCAATACACGATGGTATCTCTAGCCTCAGAACATTGCTAGGTTGATCCTTGGAAGTACCTGCAGTCAATGTTGATGGTGGATTGCGGCTGGTGCACTCTCACTCTCTATACAACGCTGGGCTTTAGGAGCAGGAGATTGCAGAGCATTTGAAATTTCTTTTTCTTTTTCTTCAGATGCTCTCTTGTACGTTCTAACGGCAGAACTCCTATGCCCGCTGCGCTTCATAACCTCCTGCTCCTCAAAGTCAGCATTGTACAGAGTTGAACAGCAGTATACCCTGCCTGAATGATTTACAACTTTCTTGTCAATTCCAGCATCATCAAACATTGACTGAATGTACTTACCAAGGGTGTTAATACCTACATCTTGTGATGAAAATTTAACAATATTTTCTTTTCCAGGGGGAAGGGGTCTTCTGTGAAATGGGCCTTTGTTTGGTATGGAAGGTAAATACAGAGTAAAAAGATCGACCACACATCTTGGATTTTGTGGGTTACTAAATTGGGTAATGGTTTTAGGTGTCTATTTTCTGTCTTTAAGGCCTCCCTTTACAGTTTTCGACATGAATTCATTATATATGATTCGATCTGTTGAAATGGTGAATTGCTGAGCCTGGAGCTCTTTATGTTCGCTTAACCCCCTCAATCCAAAGACCTTTGAATTGTAAAAGAACACACCATAGCTCAAACCCTTTGCAGTTGTTTTGTAAATCAAACCCTTTTTCCACAATTCATTTTCATCATCGATTGTTAGGTTTTGGGTGTGCTTCACAACACCCATGCCTTCAGACACCCTCTCTTTCATGACGGCATCAAGTGTAGCACGAAAATTGGCAAAATTAGAGTCACTGAAGAAGTTGATCTCTGGCCTACTACATTCTTCCCTAATGTGCCTCTGAATGCCTGCTACGATGTTGTATACTGTATTTCGAGGGTATTTGGATCCTAAAATATCCAAATATGAAGTTTAGAATTGAAATTTTAAATTTTAGTATTGGGTCCCGACACACTCTTTTAAATGGGAATTTTTAATTTAGATTTTAAAAAATGACTAAAGAAATATTGATGTCCTTAATTCAGCTTTATACTTTTGATCAAAGCAATATGAGCTGCATGTTTGACATCGGAAATTTTTATTGCAAATTTGTGATTAACTAATTAAATGACAGAAAAATAAATCATTTATAAACTTCTGTTGTCCATATTCGCGATGGTATTTTTTTTTATTAGCTTTGATTGAAGCAAAATTGAATTATTGTCGTCCTGTACAATAATGATTTCTTATATAAAACTGTATATTCGGTTGTACAGAAATATTTCTTTTGAAACAAACATTTTAAAACTTTATTTTGGGCTTATTGGTCATAAGGGTTTAAATTACATAAAAATTAATCAAAATAGCACATTTTACCAGCAAAATAAAAATTTCGAAGATACAGCTAATATTGCTTTAAATAAGAGACTATACCCTATTCACATAATATAAACCATTATAATCTCAAACTTATTTTTAAATAGATATATGTGTAAAATATTTAAGAAATCAATTTGCAAGTCAGCTAGCAATTACTACCTACATTTTGGGTTAAGGATGCTAATTTGTAATTTGGACAGGGGCCCAGATGCAAAGCTAAATATTAACAGATTAAGTTCTGGAAGATTCTCTCTCTCTCTTTATCTCTCTCTCTCTCTCTTATTTTAGCTCTGCCTCAGATTGGGTATATTGAAGATAGTAATTTGTGTAATAGACAGTAAATATAAATGTACTCACCATCTTGTCTGCGGGCTTCATTTACAAATCGACACATCCAGAAGTCTAATTCATCATTTGATATGGATTTAAAAGTCAAAGGGACAGTTTGATATTTATCAAGAAGCATATCAGCTCTTTTGTTCCTGTTGGTTGCCCAGGCAACCCAAACATTTACCGCAAATTCGTTATTTTGTCGTGTTTTCTTGGGTATTCTTTAAATTCTCTGCTTTTCCAATGCAGCTTCAGTGATAACTTCAGGAAAACGTGTACTTTTTTCAATCATGTCTGAGAACAAATCCTCACTGATATCGAAAAGACTTTGTAGTTCTTGACTTAAATCCATTTGAAAAAAGACATGTCAGACTGTCTTTATTCATAGAAGAAGAGGTTTTGAAATGTGTAAGAAAAAGACCTGGTATTCTTGAATTCTACTCACTTTGGACCCTTACCTGTCTGTTGTACAGGTAACTTTGCCTAAGGGTACTAATTATCAAACCTAGCCAGTGTAAAACTACATCAATTAGAATAATGAAGATTAGATAATTACAAACACAGTGGAGTTGTGATATGATAAGATAGAAACACAAAGAATTTAATTTCTCGTGTGAAACATGTACTAAGTATGTTGTTAAACTTTTCCCTCGCCATTCGATTTGGTGCCTCGCTTCGCTCAGCACCAAATCTCATGGTACTCGGGAAAAGTTTACCAACATATACTTATTCACGATTTACTTTTAAGATGAAAAAATTATTTTGACAAGCATTAATCATAAAAAAAACAATTCTAACTTTATAAACACTGAATAATTTGTAACCAGTTGGAAACTAGTCCTGAAAAACTTCCTTATTGTGGAATATCCTTTATAATTCAATTTACATATATTCTCTAAGAGACATTCATTGTTTTACTCTCTCTCTCTCTCTCTCTCTCTAAAATGTAAAAAAAAAAAATAATAAATATCTTTCAATTAGAACAAAAATCTACGTTCAATTAGTGAACAAATCAACTCCCCCCTTTTCTTATATGTATTATCCATGTCCATTGTAATTAAATGGACTATTATGCAAAGGTACTTGATTAAAAAATAATACGTGTTTCCTCTTCTATTTTTTTTTGTAATGAAATGATCATGGACATCTAGCAAATGGCAACCAAACATGTTTATGTTGGGGGTATAATTATTATCAATTACTTTAATCGTCCCTTAAATATAGGTTAGGTCGCGATGGTATAGGAGAAGTCATTCACTAGGAGCTTGCCTTGTAAATTGCATCCCCTGATACACCATTCCGACTTAAATCGAATAAATTTATCTTAACTTTATAATGAATCTACTCTAAACATATCTGGAAAAATTGGAAGAATGCTTCCCGTTGATTAGTAACCACGATATGTCATCTGTTTAAGTATAAACACCACGTGCACCCATAGCTACCAAAAACTGAACCTGCTACAAAATGCAACTCTTTTGGTTAATAATAAAAATATAGGGCTTAATTATCTTCTTTATCAAGTTTTACAGTTTTCATTACATTTCTTAAAGTACCATTCATGTAAATTATCAATGGACTTAAATTAAAATCTCGCGAAATGGCTTGTTCTACAATCATAACCCTTATCCATGTTATCAATCATCTGGAAATTGTAGATCTAGAACGAGACTAGTATTGTACATCCCAAGAAACATCATTCAGGTAATTTTATCAAAAACAGAGCTAAAAATTACCTACCAATGGTCCTGCCAAAACTTTTAGATCTGGATGTTTATATCTCCAGCATCTAAATAAAGTTAATACGTCGGGTTATAAAAACAGATTTGGACAGATTTAATAATATGTAGAATGATCAAATATATATGCAACAAAAACCATAAAAATTTAAAAGAAATGTTGAAAACAAGCTTGAAAGATTGAAAAATTGCAAAACTCATCATTAAATACAAAATCCTAGATATGATAATCTGGCGTCAATGCCTTTGAGTTTGACATAAAAAGTGACCATCTAGCAAAGAAATGTGTCATTACAAGGAATGCCTCATTGTTTCTTTATACCACTTTTCCTTAAGGCTAAATACATATTTTCTTTTGGTGTAGCTTAAATAGAATATGGGCAGAAGAAATCCCTCTCCTCTTGATGTCATTAATTTTAAGCCCCTGAATTGTTTTGACATTTCATACAAAATTCATACTAATGGTACTTTCAAATTGAATTCAGAGAATGAAAAATATTTTTTAATGCGCCAAGATTGCATGTATATCTGTCACATGATTGTAATACTACGATGAATGCAAAGACAAATGCTCATATCAAACGTTCTTCGCCAGACCCAGGTACATGTTGAAGGTATTTTTTTTATCTAAGGTTATGTTACCTGGTGAATCCATTGCTTGCAACACTTAAACATTTATTTCAAAATTAAAATTTATGATTTATACTTTGCTTTTTAGAAAGAAAAGTAAATGCTAACTTATATTTCATGTTTGGGAATTCATCGAGTGCATCAAGTGAATTTATACTTATGACATTAATTATTGAATTCACCAAAGAGACCAAATTCCCATAAGACATTGCTTTTTAAACACACTTTGGTTATCATTGTTTTCTACATGCTAATTCCTGAGAGACAACTGAAAACAAACTACATGTACCGTTTCAACATTTTTTACGTTAATAATAAGAATTGGTGGATGTTGGCCACATTAACATTTTTTGTGGGGAACCGTCCAGTGCGCCATTTTAACTTCACATGAAAGGGACACACTGGGGGCCTGCGTGAACATCAGTGCCCAAGCCTGAACGATCACCAGCGTTCTAAGAAGGCAAGCATGATCTGCCCCTCTCACCCTGTCTCCTGCAGTGCTACCTGGTTTAGTGGAAACAATGACATATACAAGTATATATATCAAATTATGGAGCTGATAAATAGCCTAATTAAAGGTCGGATGGTGGATAGTGACTACCCCTTCCCCCGATAAAATGTTCTAAGGCAGCTTGCATATTATTTAAGTATATGTTGTTGCCTATGTCCGACAGGTGTGTACCGTCTGTTCTGAACAGCACTATTTCTGAGGCTTTAATATTGTGATCATGGCCAATGTACAATGTACAAGCCCTGCACTTGGTCAGCCATGAAATTCTTCATACATTTATTGATTCTGATACGTTTTTTGCTAATTTTATTTCCCATTCCCAAAGATGCAAAGTGACAATACCTTCTTGGTAGGATGGCAGACCAAATGAGGGTGGTACTTGGCCATAATGCATTAAATCTAAGTAATGTACATTGTTCATTTTCTGAGAAAGTTTTTGAAGTGATTAGTTCAGTTGTTAGGTCATTTGAACCTACATGTATGATAAGTAAGTCTGGTGGGCTCTGATGTTTTGTCATTTCATTTACAGTTTTTTGTAACTCTTCCAATTTAAGTCCACTTACTCCCATCCACTGGATTGAAGCCTTTAAGTTGAGGTTGGTTCCACCAGGCCTGCTAGCTGCAACCAGTCCAGCCCAGTATGGGATTGATGATCCAACTATCCGTATTGTTTTATCTCAAATGCTTTGGTAAAGTTACTTGAGAGCATCTTTGTGTGTGTGGTGATGTTGCTTGTATGGTATTTGTGGAGTATGCATGGAATGTGTGTAATTTTTATACCCCCGCTTGAAAAGCGGGAGGGTATATAGTAATCGTTAATTCCGTCCGTCTGTACGTCCGTCCATCCGTCCGTCCGTCTGTTACGCTTTGGGGTACCCATCTCTTATCCGCAACTCCTCTCACACCACTGAATGAAATTTGATGCAACTTTCACAGAATCTTTATTACATATTGCCATTGTGCACCTCCTATTTTACTTTTTGATCCGACACATATTTTGGGTTTCCCGGCCACAGGAAAACATGGACTTTTTCACCAGTTATAACCATATGGGAGGCGGGGGGTATCATTTAGTGAGCTCATCGCTCACAGTACCTCTAGTTTTTTTAAGTATGGAGTGAACTAATATACCGGGAAATTTATTGCGGGCGGATGTAAGTCAAAAATGAGTTAGATTTCCATCTACCCATTTCCTTAATCTGCGTATCAGGAGTTCCGCGTTTTGCCAATTTGGTGGCCATGCCAATGCGGAAACTATGAGACCAATAGTGACCTTGCACTTGGAGAAATGAGAGGGACTTATCTAAAACTGCCTGAAATTGAAAACGGGTAATCGGTGTACCATCTACATGAACAAACAATGTATCTGTATTGGGGGGTCTTAACTGCAAATAAGGCTCGATTGTTGCTGTTGGACGGGAAATTTTTGTATTTGCAGAACAGAACTTTTGCCTATTTGATCTGTTTTGGATTTATTTATTTTTATGAAAAATTGACCAGCTTTGCTTTTAGAGATATCTGTAATGCACAAAGCTAGAATTTCATTAACTCTAAGCAAACCAAAAACGTAAGAGTGTAGGCTGCGGAAAACAGTGCAGTCTCGAATGGTTAGCGGCATACCGATTTTAAGGTCTGTATAATTTTACCAAACAGCTGAAATGATATGGGGAGTCGCATGTCTTTACTTAAACCACCAGACCTCTTAACACCCTCTATATTTTTGTAACACTGAATTTTTTTGTATTGTCCTGTATAGTTCTGTAAGTGAAGTTATTGATTGAAAGGTATGCAACGAATTGTAACAGCTGATGAACTGGGACAGGCCAGCTTTGAGCCAACCCATAGTGAGAATGCAACTTTTGAACTTTGTTAATGTAGTGTTATAAGCCTGGTGAGTATTGGGTGCTAACGACCTATACAAAAGTCTTGAAGTTTCCTGTTCTAAATGTTCCAAATGTGGCGTGGTAGGGGTGTGGTCCACAGGTCTGCCTCTGGTGCAAGTCGTCGAAATCTGGCCCACTGTGAACAAGATAATGCATCAGCAATGCAATTTTCTTTTGTGTGTATGTATTTTGCTGTTATCTGAATATTATACCGTAGTAAAAGTAATACAAGCTTTTTAACAATATTCATAACTCTGTCTGATTTAGAAGATAGTGTGTGAAGGACATGTACTACTGCCATGTTGTCAATGTAAAATAGGATTTTTGTATTTTGCAAGCACCCATGCCACAGTGTAATAGCTACCATAACTGGAAACATTTCAAGAAATTTCATGTCTCTGGTGATACCTAAATTAGCCCAAGACCGAGGCCAGGACCCAATTGCCCATTTCCCCCCAAAATAAATGCCGAATCCTCCGTTGCTTCCCCCTGCACTATCAGTGAAAAGTTGTATGGTTTGATTATCTAAAAATTGGGTTTTGATCACTGAAACACCGTTATATGACCGCAGAAATACTTGCCTAACAAGTAGGTCTTGCTTAATATTTTTAGTAAGCCTAATTCTGTGGTGAGGTTTTGAAACTCCGATTGTTGCATTAATGAGGCGCCTGCAAGGGGCACGACCAGGGGCAACCACCCTACAAGCAAAATTAAGTTGACCTATGAGCGATAAAAGTTCTTCAAAAGTAACCTTTTTTGAGGAAAGGAAGGAATTGATGACATGCCTTCACTTATATAACTTTTCTGCTGGCAGAGCCATAGTCATGTTTTTGGTGTCAAAAGGGATACCAAGAAACACAAGATGAGTAGATGGTCCAACAGTTTTGTCTGCAGCTAGTGGAACACCCAACTCTTCGCAAAGGGACTTAAACTTGTCAAGGGTATCGTGGCAAACTGAAGAAAATTTGGACCCACAAAAAAGAAAATCATCTAAATAGTGCAAGATAAACTTATTGCCTGTATGCTGTTCAGTTAACCAATGCAAAAAATGTGCAAATTTCTCCCAAAGCGCACAGCTTATTGAGGAACCAAATGGGACCATTTTGTCAAAATAAAAGAACCCATCTAACTTAAAGCCCAACAGATTAAAATCAGCTGGGGAAATAGATAGAAGCCTAAAGGCAAATTTTTTGTCTGACTTTGCCAAAAAAGTTCCCTTCCCTAACTCTGCAATCATTTCTGCTGCCTCATCAATACTCGAATATTTGACTGAACATTCTGTGGAATCTATGAAAAAATTTACTGAATCTTCATGAGGGTATGATAAGTGATTATTAACTTCATGCCCCCATCTTTTTTAGGGACCAAACCCAATGGTGACACTTGAAGGTTTAAAAAGGGGGGTTGTGGGAAAGGCCCAGCTACTGGTTGAGTTGTAATTCTTTTTTGATTTTTAAGTGTGCAGTGGGCAAATTTTTGTACAAACTTGGAGGTTTTTACTTAATCGTGCTCTCCTAAGACCCAGGTACTGCAGTATAAACCCAAATTTTAAACCCTGGAGCAGAAATTGAGAATGTTCATAACTTTGTAAATGTTTTTAAGTGAATCAAATTTAATAGGAGTATGCCCTAATGTATATAGATGTTTATTTCCTTGCGCAGTTGACTCTGGGATGATTTCCTCTGCACTGACTGCAAATTTGGCTGTAGTGGCATCTGGGGAAGAAAGTACAGAATTTACCCTGGTTGTGTATATTACAGCTTAACCCTTTAACTACCAGAGATTTTGCGTTTTTACTGCAAATTGACTAAAAATTTTCGAATAGAAATTTGGACATTTTCTGGTCACTTTTACATAAAGCAACCTATATATTTTCTGAAAGGTAAAATCCTAAAAAAAAAATTAATTTTGTATTAAAATGACATTGTGGTTGCCATGACAACGGATAAGACCCATAATTGCCAAAATATGTGTTTTTCTCCTTTTTACTTCCCAGAAATACAAACAAATTTACAAATAACGCTTCCATAACAGAAGATTTATTGATAATATTTAAACAAATCATTAATTTTCAACTAGTTTTAAGTTATACTAGTTAATTTTATTTTAAAGCAGCTGTCTTAACGTAGTAGGTAATTTTTCAATCGCTTTCCCTCTAACAGTTATCGATTGATTTCAATAAAATTTGGTACACTTGTAGAGAACACTTACATACACAATTCTTTATTTTAGTACTTTCATTTCAATGAAAGTGTTGCCATAGTAACAAAAAATTGGAATTTTGAGAAGGGGACATTTTAAAGATTGTTACGATTTCAACAAAATGTGAAAAACTACATCGCGTATTCAATACCATGCTGCACATTGAAATTACAAATGATGTTACAAAAATTTACATTTATAAAAAGTTGGTCAAAAGGAGATGAGGAAGATATTGCTATAAAGACTATTTTATATTCGTTTGTTAAGTTAATAAGTCGTTAGTGTTCATTTGATGTCATCATCAACAGATTCATGAAAGAAAATATCTCGCCTTAAGGTAGGACAAAACACCCGTGGATTCTATTTTAACCCATTTCTCAAAAAGTACTGGAGGAAAAAAGAGTAATATTACTATACTGACAATAATGAATGATCCCTGAAAGAAAAATAATAAGTTTTGGCAAATGTGCGTTATATTTTGTGAAAAAATCAGAGAATCCAATATATTGATCATTTGGGAGCTTACATTTTGGAATGTGTTTACGCTATCTAAGTGCAATAAACAAGCATATAACAGTCTGTTATAAAATGCAGTGCAACTTTTGTTCCATAAATAGTACAGGGCTGATATTTGGACACATATATACGGAGTCTATATTCTTTATGTACTACAAAGGTCAAGGTCATATCAAGAGGTCAAAGGTCAAATATTGTGACGTCATCTACCGAATCCTTTAGTTTTTTGCCATTGAATTTTATTTAAATCACCAAAATATCTGAAACCACCGGTTCAATTTTCTTTATTTTTACACATTTTATTCTAAAACCCACTTTAATCATTCTCTTAATTTTTTGTAAAAATTGAATTATACATTTTCTCCTAAGAAAACTTAAACTATCGGATATTTACATGTGAATTTTCAGTTTCTGACGCAATATATGTTCTTTTTTACTTAATATTTTACCCAAATTTTCCAGTATCAATGTGATTTACTGATTTAAAGTAACAAAAAGGTTATCTTTATTAAAAGTATTACACAAATTTGCAATAGATCAATAGAAAATTCTAAAATAAGGCTCAATCCCAAGTCAAATGTTTGATTTCACAAACTTCTTACAGGGGTCTGATAGGCCATATTTCAGACTATGTGAGCAAAAAATGTGCGGTTGAATTTCTTTCATATCATATATAAAGAGAGATTCTGTATCCAAGAAAAAAATATCAAAGTTTCAGAAAAATTGAATTTGAGAAAAAATTTGACCTATCTATTTAGTCCTACCTTAAATATAATTTTTTCCTTAGAAAAAAAATTATATGTCTAAGATTAATTGATTGTATGTTGTTTTATGTCCCATTCAAAAATGTTTCACTTATGTAGAGACGTTACCATATACCACCGAAGGGCTTGAAAGTTTGACCTTTACTCAGTACTCAGGGACATTGAGCAATGAGGGATTTTATCATGCCTATCCCTGACGTGACATAGGACCTTGGTTTTTAGGGTCTCATATAACCCAAAACCTTCACGTCAAGTTCCGAGCACATGGTGAAGGAACAGTTCCTACCCATTTTATATCAACTTAGGTCAGTCGCGGTCGAAATTCGAACCCACGACCTCCCTTTCAAGGAGCGATAGGTACAGTCAACGGTGCCAAATGTTTTAGATGCACATGTACATGTGTAATGCCCAGTCATTTTTGACATCAACCCCCCCCCCCCCATTTAATAGTGTTTTATAATAGAATAAGGTTACTTGTCTGCAGGTTCCAGAAGTCTGAATATTAGAATTCTCGACAATATGTACTCGAACATAAAATATCACTAGCTCATTAATAAGTTATAAAAGATTGCCATAGGGCCATGGAAAAGCACTACGCACACTATTACAACTCTTTTTATAAGGGGCAAGAAGATGTTCATCCATTGAAACATCACCAGAATTTAAAACAGTACTCAGATTTCAAAATACTAATGGATATGGATAGATGATCCTTCTTTTTTTCCACATGATTAACAAATATAAAATAACATACATTTATTGACTGAGTTCGATGGCAACATGCGTTTGTCGGACCCAAGAACCTAACAGTCTGCCTGAGGCTATTAGGCCGAAGGCAGACAGTGTGATTCGAGGGTCGACAAAACACATTTTGCAAGAGAATATTTTTAAGCTCCCCTGAGCCGAAGGCTCAAGTGAGCTTATCTGATCACATTTCGTCCGGCGTCCGTCCATCTAGCTGTCCGTCCGTTTCTCTGTAAACTTTTCACACTTTCAACTTCTTAACCGCTGGGCCAATTTCCACTAAACTTGCCCAAAGCATCCTTGGGTGAAGGGGAACCAGGAAAGATCAGGAAAGATGAAACTTATGGGGAAACATCCTCAAGGAGTGTAGATTCAAGTTTGTTCAAACCATGGCCCCCGAGGGTAGGGAGGGGCCGAAGTTTTACATAGAAATATACAGAAAAATTCTTTAAAAATCATCTTCTCAAGAAATAACAAATCCATAATTGATCATATTAATACGGAAAGCATCCTCAGGTATTGTAGATTCAGGTTTGTTCAAATCATGACCCCCGGGGGTAGGGCGGAGCCACAATGGCCAATCAAAATTTTACATAGACATATATAGGAAAATTCTTTAAAAATCATCTTCTTAAAAATAGCAAAGCCATGATTGGTCATGGGACTACTTTTGGATTTTAATTTTTCAATAATAAACAAAGAAAGTGGGCGCTTTAGATGGCGATTTGGCAGGAATTTTGGCTCATAAAAAGAATAAAAAAATATCATTGATTTATATTTTTTTTTTCAAAACGTAGCTAATGACTGTGTTGTAGATCATTTAGTGATAAATTCTATTTTAGTCTATCAAATGTATCCAGCATAGATAATTTATCTTTCATGACATCTTTTAATTGAAATTAAGTATTTACAAATAAACAAACATGCGACAGAAATCCATTTCCATGAAGTTTCAAGGTTCATTGTATGAGATATGTATTAAAACTACATGGTGCTTGGACATTTAAATCTGAATTGTTTCGTGTCAGTGATTCCTGCCGACTGCCTATCTAGTGCGCCCACTTTCTTTCTACTTTTTCCTTGCCCGAGTGCTCAGGTGAGCGATGTGGCCCGTGGTCCTTTTGTTTTACATGCATGTATGTTGTACCGTCTTTCGTGATGTAACATCAGGTCCATCACTTTTGAACACCAACAAATAAAAATGAGATCAAGTTCCGCCTATTCTGTGACGTAAGCGGTCCAACATCTCATCGACCGGTCCAACATTTTATTCTGAATCAGCGGTCCAACATCGAATTATTTTATGCCCGCTCAGCAAAACATTAGAAATGTTAGACTTTATTCCGTTTAGATTTGTAAAACAAATTATTAAAGGTAAAACAAAAAATATATTTCTCTGCAAAGATACCCCCGTGTGAATAGACAAAAGCTTTCGATGAATCTATTAATATATAAAATAACAATTTATTTTCGCTGGAATGGGGGATTTTAAAAATATTTTCCGTTGATTTATGATGTTAAAAACACAAGTTTTACCAAAATTGTAGAGCTTTTTTAGGCATAATTTCCGGATAATTCTGATTAAACTTTCATTACCTTATTTCTACAGCCTTTTAAAAAAACAAGAGGCGATTTTGATATGTTTGGCACTTGTCTGTGTTGTTTTAGGAGGGAAATGTGTTGTGTTTTTGGAATATTGACCTAAATTAGCATGTGCATATTCTTGTGGCTGTGATGTATAATTGAGATTTGATTGGTTGTTGACATATATAAGCCAGAATTCACTATGGATTCCACCCAACGACATTGTTAGGTTTGATACTCTGCGTAGTCGAAATTGTTCGTCGTACTTATACCAATTATACGAACGACTAGCTGCCAGGCGGATGTCTCGCATATATTTTAGCATTTCTTGAGCTTTTGCCTCACTGTGTTTGAAAATGACACTCATGTAAATCATAAAAGCTGAAGTCTACTTTTCGATACTTAACTGCGAGTTCTGTTTCCGCTTAACAACACATAAACGGCCATTTTTAAAATGGACTTCCCCTTGTGAATCCCATTCATCTAATTCCGTGGCAGACTTTAGCAAGAGAGAAAGATCTACAAATTGCCCCTCCCATATTTTCAATTTAAGTTTATGATGTACATGAGCGGCTATACTTTCCGCTTAGCAAGTTTGCTGCTGTGGTAAACCTGCCATGTGAATGAGTGACTCACCCGGGGTGTCGGTTGTCGAGATACTCACGTCTGCGGGGGGGTGGCCTTGGGACTCCTCGGGAACTGGTACCTCCTCCAAGCACTGTGACTGTGCCTCAGCGGGGCTTCGGGTGAGACGATTTTTTCTCCCCTTTGCCCGAGCTGGCGAACCCTTGTTACTTTTGTCTTTAGTTTTCACAGGCGGCATGCTTCTGCTTCTAAGATCAAAAAACTTGTGGGGTTTTCAGCAGGTGTATACCGGATATCGAGTATAATTAACTCGTACGTAGTTCCAGCTTGCGAGATAACTCATACATAGTTTAAACAATCAATTCAGAGTGTATCAAAATTAATATTGACTATTTGATATAAAATCAAATAATCCTGATTAGTTCAGAATCTTTTAAATAATTCCTAATATTGTAATAGAGGGATGCATACTAGTATTCAATGTAACTTGCTCTATCTGAGACTTAAAATCTCATGAAAATGAATTTGCACATCATTTTAGAACAGACACAAACATTGAATCCGACAATAACGTTCAGCACAATCTTTTCTCTTCTTCATTAGAGCTGAGGTTAAAAGGAGTTGGCAATTTTAGCTTAGCAATAACAACAATATGTAGATGAAAAAAAAAAAGAGCAATAGTATTCATTTATTGCTATTGAACGTGACATAAAACAACAATTCTAAAAGCATGTTTTTGTTATATATAATGGTGAAAACACAAAGGAAATAAAAGAAAAAGAATTTCAAAATACTAGTAATTGTTAAAATACTGTATAAATAGAGTTTCCTTCTTTTCGAATTTAGTACATCTATTATGACTGTGCAGAAACACCCTTAACAAATTTAGAAAATGAGTTCTTCTGATTCTGTTCTTGAGATGTTCAAGACTGACAAGGTAATTGTGTTCTCAGGAAAAGGAAGATCCTCTTTGAAAACTTTACTGAATATCTCAGCCAGATCTTTTCTGTTGATGATCATTTATCCTTTATGAATTCTACAATAAAACAGAAATCTTTCACCATGCACAAGGTCCTTTCCAAGAATTTACGTGCATCATTGTTAGACGGGGTCACGTGACCCTGTCAATTTGTTTACTGTCACTGTCGAGGCCTCAAAACTGAAGCGTTGGGGAGAACACATAAATCAAATCTACGTACGCTATATGAAAGAGTGCGGACATTGTTTTGATGGAATCATAATTTCAGATATTGTATGGTTGCATGAAATTTGAACAAAATTAAATAAGAAAAACAAAAATTAAAACAGGAAAGTGGGTATACATTTGATTCATACATTTTGAATTCTCCTCTTATAAATATTGCATGATAATTTTAAAATAATTTTCAGATATAGCTTCTCCTGTGCACAAAAGCACTTGAAAATTGAATCATATATAGTAAAATGAATATTTATCATTTTATCTTCAGCACATCGTGATTCATTTAATTATAAAGCCTAGAATTCCATTTAAAGATAGTTATCTACAAATGAACGTCTGCTAAATGTTATTAAAAACCTTGGAAACAAAAATATTTAATCTCAGGAGTTAACGTTTGCCTATCAAGACCTATTTATTTTGATTTAATTTCTTATTTTAATTATACCCTTTTTTTCTTCTATACTTCCTTGTTTAGAAACATAACCCATGGCACAAATATTCAAAAAATAATTTCATAATCAAATGTCTTACTTTCAGTGTTTTCACTTGCATCCAGTGGATTAGAGCTTGCCCACAATAATTCTAGTTTATGAAAGAGAGTCACTATGACAACTCACATAATTTTGAAGTAAATCATATCAATCAGGCATGAAGCATCAGGTTTGGGATGGGTAGGGTGGATAACACCCCCCACCCAAATTTTTTCTCAAAATAACCTGATGTTTAACACCCCCCCCTTTTCCCGAGTTTGGAGAATTTCCCCACTTTTTTCTTGCAGTTTTTTGTATGTCTACCCCACACCATGCACTTTCAAAAACAATACCATGTCTGTCAAAAACAAATGGCTGCAACCTTTGGTATTGAACAGATGATATATTCCCCTGCTGTCCTAATTAAGATCTCTCTATATATTCCTATGTAAAACATTTATCAACCATTGTGGTCCCACCCTATCCCCGGGGGCCATGATTTGAACAAACTTGAATATACTACCTGAGGATAATTCAACATGAGTTTCATCTTTCCTGACCCAATGGTTCTCGAGAAGAAGGGTTTTAAGAGTCAAAATCAGCAAGCATTGAGCATTGAATGGAAAGTCAAAATTTTATTTTTTCAAAAGCTTTTGATATATAAAAGATTTTGTCTTACCTAATGCTAAAACATAATTTTTGTTTAACGTATGAAGGAACTGATATCCAAGGAAAATCATTTCCTTAGCAACGGGTTCATAAATTCTTATAGAAATCAATGAATTTTAGCCATTTTTCTATGAATATGTTTTCTGAACGTGATAAGATAAGGTATTTTGGTTACCTTATTTGATGAAAGATGGAATTATTTTATTCTCCAAAAATAGGAAAACCAAAATATTTGTAGTAATATTGTTGCCATGACAATGGGAAAAGAACAGGGCTTCAATGCATATTAATTTTGAAAAAAAAATACATATGTTTATCACTCTATATGCAAAATCTACAACCACTGCTGGAAAAATGAATCCTGTGATCTTGTTTGGGGTTATCTATATGTCATATCTATACAATAAAATTTGCAGGCAACTTTAGTCGAAAAGAGTTACAAATGGTTAAAATGTGTGACAATCTGGCATTTAAAAGCTTTTTTTGAAGGGTTGGGGGTAAATTGAATACAGTGTCCATTATATTGGTCATATGGGTTCTGATCAAAGCTTATTAATAATTTTTTCATTGATGATAAATAAATGCACATACAATTTGCAAAAGGAATTTTATATTCCTCACAAACAAAACTTGGAAAAGGGGGGATGTATAGGAATCACCTTGTTCACCCATCCATATGTATGTATAAAATTTTGACTTGTCCATAACATTTCAAATGATGTGACACTGAAAATTCATACTTGATATTAAAATTGCTTATGATCTAGAGATGTGTCCAAAACTTGACCCGAGGTCATTTGAACAAGTTCAAGCACTACTGGACGAAAAAAGTGCTGAGAATCCAAAAAAGCTAATACATTTATTAAAATTGCTATACTTTGACGTCAATATACAACATTTATCCTGCTTTTAGTAAAATGAAAAGCTCTGTTTTTCAATTTTGTAATGAATGTTCTTATTATAAGTCTAGTTCTTCGTAGTTTTGTTGTTCTTCTTTAATGTGCAGCTCATCGTAGTCACATCTGTAGAAAATATATGAAGAATATTTCTCAAATAGAACTATTGAAGTTAAAGTAAATTTTATAATCAAGCATTATATTGCACTAACATATAAATTGAATAGTTGTTTTCTTTCTATTCAAATCAACTGAATTGATTGCAATAATTGTCATTAAAATATTTGTTAGTGTTCATCTATCAAATTAAGATCCTTCAAAATGTGATGAATTTTATAAAAAGAAAAACCAAACTATTTTATGCATTAAAAATAGAATAATTAAACTTTCATTTCAAAGTACAATATCTATTGACACAGAAATTGATTTTTTTTTTAAATAATGAGTCGCAAATTCTTTTTATCTCTTGTTTCTCCCGTGGAGATCACTCAATGGGTTTTGTTATGATATCAAACAGTTGTGATGTAACCATGGGTTTTGTGTGAGAGTAATGAAGTAAAATTAAGTGAATTCTTGTATAAAACACCGTAAAACATTTATAATGATGTGTATAATACATAGGATAAATTGAATATTCTATAGTATGTGGTGGATTATAATTTTTAATCCAATTTCTTGTGTGTTTTCTATCACCTCGACAAGACTTGGGAATAATTAATACACAGTGTGCTGGATAAAAAACTTATTCAAGCACAAATCATAGTGAACCCTATGTCACTCACATTTGTGTTTCACTTTTTTGTTTCAATTTTCCTCCTTCATTCAAACTCTCATCTTTCAACACGTCATTTTCATTAGCACTTTGTCTATGAACTGCCATAGTGCATTCTGGTTCTTCATAAACCCCCCTAGAATAAGGGAAAATATTTTCAATACTAATTGAGCTGCACTGGTGTTCAGCAATTTAAAGATTAAGGATATGGTTGAATTACGTTAAAACTCAGTTATACTTACTGTGAGTTATCTTCTGAACCGTTTTCATCTTTACACTCTGTACGTATATATAAAAATGTGAAATCTTTTTAAAACATCTTAAAAATATTAATAATATGTGGAAAAAATATGAATCTGATATGAAAAACAAAGGAAACAGACAAGAAAAACACGAGATGGGGAAAAAACAAACACTTAAAGAAATAAAGTAATATGAATGAACATTAAAACGTCATTAAACACAGGAACATAAAGATTTACCTCAATTTGTATTATTTTCCAATTAAATTTAAATAATGTTTTATTAAAGATGCATACACAAAATAAAATGTCATAGAAAAGATTATATATATTGAACAAGTAACTGAATCATAAACTATAAAACTACATGTACCTGTCTTCTGTTCACCAATCTCAGAATTTTGTTTTATTGGCTCTTCAACATATCGTTTGCTTGATTGTGATATACTGTAAAAAGTGATTTTTGAATAGTTGAATAATTTAAATGGAAATCATCTTACTGATAAAATTATCACATTGTATTACAAACATAGTAAACATCTAAAAGGTAGCTGCTTGTTATATCTTAATTTTTTTCTTAGGTAACATTAAATAAATTTTGCATGAAAACTGTTATTGATATTTATCCCTATGGCGTATCTATACTTGTGTTTCTTGTTAGAAAAAGTACCTTTTTGAGGCCTTTGATTCGCACAGTACAAAATGATACTTAGGTTCAAGGGTCATCCATCAATTAAAGGACACGTTTAAGATATGAGAAAAATATTATTTTAAAATCTTGTTTTGCATTTTTCTGAAGGCTCTTTTCCGCTCTCATTGAAATATTTAAAGAAAAAAATCCAATTTAATTATACGAGAACTAAAGTGGTTTATTTAGTCTCTATCTTTTAATGCAATATAACCTGAGTTTACATTGTCCACGTCCTCTGGCAGTGGAAATCGGTTGCTGCTCCTGAAGTGTATGCAGATTTTCAACATTTCAATTATATATGATAGTTTCTAAGTAGTATCAAGCAATCAAACGTATCTATATGATTTTTAAATCACTATAGAAATGAATTCAATTACACATTCTGCATTATATGAATAAAATATTTAAAACAAACTGTTAAACTATCACGGGTCTGTAATTCACCTACCAATGATTATGTAATGATTGTACGTACCTTTCAATCTTGATCTTAACTCCTAAAATATGTTAATTAAAATAATAAATAAAGGTTTTTATAAAGCTTGCCAGTATATGTTTACCTTTGTTTAATTTTCGTCTATTCTAAAATATAGGCAAAAGGAATTACTATGATATTAATGTGTATTAAGAGCCTATCTAGTTTATTCTAAACCAAATTATTATAATTTATCTTATGGCTATTCGTCAGAGTATATCTCCGCATTTAAAATTAAACATAAAAGACTAACCAAATATTGTCAATTCTCCTCTTCTGAAGATCACTATCACAAGAACAATAACCATGATTAAAATCAAACACAGAAAGAAGGATAAAACGACTACAGAGGTAGTACTATCCCTATCAGAAGACTTCATTTGTTTAGCTGTTTGAGGGGCTGAAATCAAGGAGAGGTGATTCTATATAGTATAAAGTATTCAAATTAATAATATTAAATTTTTAAAAATGTATAGATTCTTTACCTCACGGATTTTTTTTTACTATCAGCTGTATCAGTAGTCTGATATTAACTTATCAGTTCTCAGATGATATTGAAGAATAAAAATTTTCTTCATAACAAAATAATATTCTTTTTTCGGTAAAGTCCAAAGCTCTATATATATATTTAGAATTAAAGAAAACAAATTATTATTCAAGTATTTAAAAAAAAAATAAAAGTTATATATGTACCATTTATACGAAGTGTAAGTCTTGAAAAATTTAATCCTGATCCACAGGAACTGTAAGAGGAAGTAGAAACTTCACAGATAAAATGGAGAACCTTGTCGTACTCCGTTATATGATAGGTTATTCGACTGAACATTATCATTTCTCCACTTTTATTTGTTGATAGATTTATTTCGTCTTCTTGTGTGACAATTTTTGTCCAGTTATCAGTGTATCTCTTCTTAACGCCCCAGTTTATCGTCTACGAGATAAAAGATGAGAAAAGAAATAAAATATGAAAAGACATTCAAATTTATGAATAAACCCGTTCTTAGTTAAAATCATAATCTCATTTTCTTTTGATTGTTTATTCAAGGGATATTGAAATTCACAAGAGAGTACAACCAATAATGAAAATAAAACATATCATTACAGTGTAACTACCCATGTGTCCCTCACAATCTTATTCTACTCTACACGAAGTTCTTTATAATGCAATTATATTACTCAACCCTTCAAAATTGTTAGCCCTTAGTACGTTGACAAAGGTTGAAGCATTCCACTGATACTTTCAAACTCTGCAGTCAATTTACTCTCAGATATACTCGATCGGAGATAAACATGACAAAAGTCAGTCGGTTGGTTTGTGTGACTGTTTGCAATAAATCATTGACAAACACAACTAAATTTTACTGTGAGTGTCAAAGACGGCGTCCTCGAATAAGAGTAAGACTGGTAAATCTCAAAAGCTTACAAAACTACACAAATTGGTTTCATTCATTTGTTATTAATGTTATCTTAATTGTTGTTTAATATAGATATTCATTACACACTGAGTAATAAATACAGGATTTTTGCATATGCGATATGACTGACGTCACAATAGCCGTATCAGCCCTGAAGGGCTGATATGGATTTGCAGGGCTGATAACCTATATCAGCCCCGCAAATCCATATCAGCCCTGCAGGGTGATACGGTTGTTGTGACGTCAATATCACACCCTTAGTAAATTAAACCACAAAAACAGTACTTGTGATCATACACAATTTTTGGTGGGTTCATATTCTCTTAATTTTAACTTTTTGAAAGTAAGGTTAATCTTAATTTACAAATACATGTAATAGATTATTTTCAAAAATTACGGATCGAGTGCATTTAAATAGAATTAAAAACCAATATCAGTATCATCAACATGAACCAATATCAGCCCTCGGGCCTTCGGCCCTCTGGCTGATATAAGTGTTTCGGGCTGATACAGGATGTGATATGGAAAAGGGAATGTATTATTCTCTATATATCAGATTCCGTGGTTATATACCTTAATATTTATATAGGTTGCAGATTGGATAATTGCTTCTAAAACTGGCGCTTTTAAGCGCCAAAGTCAAGAAACATTATTCAACTTCCTCTCTGACGATAGAAAATGCTTTACAAGAGAAAAAAATTAAGAAATAAACAATCTAGATATTTAGTAAATATCGAAATCGGTGTGCATTATGTGATTCCGAAAGTTTTGTTTGCATAACATGTCATTAATAATTTGCACGTGATTTCTGCCCTTATTTCTTTATCTCTTGACGCAATACATTTCAATGTTGTTAATTGTGAACATCGGCTCTAGTGCATATTAACCAGGAAGCACATCTTCCCATTTCTACAATTTCCAACTACGCAGTAAAAAAAAGCTAGTTGTCTCAAAATTCTCTAGAGGGACGTTAAGCAAGAAACAAACAAACAAACAAACAAACAATAATTGATAGATTACCTGTCCGTTATATGTGAATGAGGAAGCGCTGAAAAACAAATGAATTGTTTTTCCAAATCCCTGAGTGGTGAAATTTTGTTCGTCAACAACCCCATTGTCGTCGTACATCAAGATGGGAGATACTTTCCACTGCCCATTTGCTTTTCAAAGTTAAAATGATAGTGAGAAGGTGAAGAATAATCATAAAGTAAATTTAACAATGAAACACTTCTCAGCTGAATCATAATTGTTATTAAAATAATAACCTTCAGTCAAAGATTTTGTTTTTATGAATAACGTCGAATTTGCTCTTCCTTTTCCACATTCACTCGTGTATTTGTCGTAGCCCGATTCACACATAATTTCTAGCTATATATCACTTTGCATGATGTTGTAAAAGATATCAGATTGTTGTATATGTTCGCATCCATCTTTGCTTCTAAATACTGGTACGATATTTGGAGGGTCTTGTAGCGATATTTCGGTATATTTTCCAGATATATTCTTGCACCATCTAATGCTCTTTTAAAGAAGTTAAAATCACTTTCAAGTTTAAATAAAAGTGTTATTTGAGTCATTGATATTTAACATCACCAGATATTATTGATTTCATTTATTCCTCAGATATGGTTTACTTTGATATACTTTTATAGGTATTTTACTTGCAAAAGATGTCAGGTGCTTTTTGTAGATCAGTTACAGAAATGATATCCGTACATCAGACTTTAAAGTTTTTAAAAAAGTACGATCAATCTGTTGAAATTAAATAAAATTCATATAATAAATAAAAAATCTTATCGTTAAGAACAAACAGACAGAAGTTTATATAATTAGTTCTAAGTTTTAATTTAATTTATGAAATGCCGAAAAGAAATAAAGAGTTCATAGTCATTGAAACTCATTCTGTACTTTAGCGTTGAATTTCTATAATATGACCTTCAAAAAATATGGTTGTGTTCTAATGCTCCAATCAATTTATGGAACTTTGGAAAGGGAAGTCACAAAAAGTAATGAAAAGATGAAGACTGCACACAGTGATAGATCTTTTTTAAAATCTACAAGCAATTTATAATTTTTTGAATAGCTGTTATAAAACGGAGATGATTGGAAATTCAACAGGTATAAATGAGATGTCTAAGAGAAGTAGCATCTTTTTCACAAGAAATATCCCGAGAGCACTAAGCATTGAATATATAGATGGAATATTCCCTAGTTAAACTTTGTGTTTAAAACAAACTTAATTAGACTTAGGATTTGGTATTTTAAAAATTCAGATTACATCAACAAGAGCACTGTAAGATCTATTAGTTAACGAAATGATGACTTTCAATACAATTTGTTGATATCCCTATAACACCAACTTATTTGATAAAAGTCTGATTTCTATTATTGATTACACTCAAACCATACTCCTAAGATTCCAATAATTGTTGGATTCTATAATACCTTGAACAGATGATAACAAAATGGTAAGAAAATATCACTCAATAACTAATGATAGTTGATAAGGTAAAAAACTGTCGTCATCTCCTTTGTCACACAATGTAGTCATTAGTTGATTGTTATCGATTAGAGTCAGTAAGACTTTCAAATGGGAAGTAGATGTATCGAGTATACGATAATCAAACAATAAGACAATGGTAACAAATCGATCGTAAACTAGACAGAGGAGGATCGATATCAAGTAATGTCTTTAAAGGTCAAATTCAAAGGAAATAGATATGCTTGTAACTGATTTATGTTGTAAATAAAAGTTAAAAAGAGGGAATTACAATATTCGTTTAATTTTAAACCTCGTTGTTTTCTGTATTTACCTGTTTATATATCAATAAAAATAACGTTCATTAATAGAGTTACTTCCCGTTTTTGTGACGTCATTCGAGACACTCGGAATCTAGTTATATAAGTATAGTATATAACTACTCTTGATTATCTAAAAGAATGGTAAACTTTAGGGAACATAAATGTTGATATACCAGGGTTACGTGTAGATCTTTCAATTAAGAATAGCTAGGCTTTGTATGTTTGAGCCAATCAAGGAAAAGCCGGTAAGGGTGAAAGTGTAAATGAAAATCATACAAAGTTCTGACCAAGTATGCCTATCATCGCAGAACCTAGCGAATGTACACAACTGATATTTAATCGCTTTTACTCAATCACTTAATATTACCGCAGAGATGTTTACAAAAAAATGATTTATGTATTGTTCCTTATTCATCATACATAGATGGGACCAAGACTTTCACTCGTGAAAAATTATAGAATTCTTTTCTTTACATTTCATGGCTGTTTGAACAGGGGATACATGTACACCGGATTTTTTAATGTAAATTATACTTTGGTAAACAATGAACAGATCAACAGAATTTACTGCATCATCGGATATAAATTTATCATCCGTGGGAATCCGAAGATCTTGCTATCACACTGGTGCTTTTTTATTTTGTTTTTTTTGGCGGGGGGGGGGGGTCCCCCAAACCACCCACCCTGGGTTTTTCGTACCCCAAGGATTCTTTGACATTTTAAGAATTAAATATTTTTCTATGACATATCAAAAAGGATTACAAATGATCATTCCAAAATTTAAGCTTAACCTAGTCTTTTACATCTATGAATATCCATACACTCTGATAATAAAACAGAACGTCCCGTTTCAGTATCAGAGGGTATGAATTTTCCCCGTCCCCAAGCACCCGTGATAACTATACGTATGTCTGGAATCTTAATGCATAAAAAGGAATTTTTATTTGTCCGCCCCTCTCGATCCTCCCGAAATGACATTTCGTTGTTTTGCCCCAAATGGAAATTGCTTCCTACAGGCATGCTTTGCATAAAATCTTTGTCATAAGGCGCTTTTATTAAAAAAATAAATATTTTAATATGAATTTCTTCATCCTAATTTAGTTTATATGCTCTTTTGGTAACTATGTCAAGACGCCGGTCAAAGAGAAAAATACTGTAGAAAAACAAATGAAGTGGACAGTAAAATATGGAGGAACAATCACTTGTGTGCATGAACACTGAAGTTTTATTTTTTGATAATATTATAATAGAAAAAAGTGCAACTGCATGGAAGTAAATAAACACATTCTTGAGAAAATATTATCTGAGACGGACATTATACTTAACATTTATATATCCTGACAAGAAATGAAATCACCAACTCTGTACAAGTATATTATCCGAGGAAATTTGCCTTACAGGCACGAACTATAGGTGAGGGGGGTGCTCCTGACTTTTTCATATAAATATTTTTTAAATTTTAATTTAAAAAGGAAATTTTCATGAAACTTTAAGGTTAGTAACAACCCATTTCCCGTTTTGTCACAGTAAGGTCATTTTCCTGCATCTCATTATTAGTATACTAAATACTAGTATTTCTTATATGTAAGAAAAAGACTACCCCCTTCCATTTTTTTTTTGGGGGGGTCACATTTTTAATTAAGAATCTTTTTGGCTTGTCTTTTACCCCCCCCCCTTTTTTCATATTCAGTCTGCTTCCCTTGCTCACCATATGCTTAACATTTATTTAGTTTGTTTAAAAGAATATAACATTTATGTACATGGTAAAAACATACAGATAGTTTTTTTTTCTCTATCATTTTCTACTCTACGTATACATTCATTGTACATCTCTTTTATCGCAGATTTCTCGGATGGGTATATCACCGCCTCGGTAACCTTCCGTCTTGTGCGCAGGCGCCTGAAAAATGGTTGATGTACATCCACCAGCCCCACCGAGATATTTTTGGACACGATAATTATTTCTTTGTCTATCATTTCAATTAATAATTTCCGTGTCTATCTTTTACGGTTTATGAAAACTACAAGTACTTTTTATGGCTTTGACAGCATGCTAGGGGTAGTTTACGGCAAGATACATGTTCTTTTGACTTGGCGCCGCGTAATACATGTATGTAAATATACCGAGCACATACTGTAAAGGGACAATCTCTGTAACTTGACAGAAACGGAAAATATCAAATTATTTATGGTATTGGTATGTAGACAAGGAATTCATGTATATTGTCTTAGTTAAATTTTCAATAGGAGAGAGAGGGCAAAATCTCAGGTGCCTGTCATCTTGTCTAGTACAGTACCGTAACTAAAATAATTAGAATAAAAATTTTAAAACCTTTCCCTTCAAACAGTATTGGGGCTTTAAAACCTAAACCGAGAAACTAAAATACGACTTAAATTTTGAAAAAAAAACCAAGAAATCCGTCAGACATTTTATATTTAATTAAACTGTAAGCTAAACCAGCCACGTAGCATCGTTTTTGAAAGGGGGACAGCCAGAGAAAAGTTTTAAAAGTTGACAAGCAACAAAAAAAGGGGGGGGGAGAATTGCCCAAACTCGAAACCCTAGTAAGCGTAATGTTTGTGAAAAAATGGGGAGGCCCCCTCTGCACTCCCTCCCCTGTGGCTACGTGCCTGTAAACTGATCTATGTAAAAATATTGGTCATATTTATAGCTTTGCATGTTTATTGGGCTCAAAACCATTTCTCTTAGACTCTCAATTTAATATGAATACTAGTATTCTCCTCAATTTCAGGTTCGTAAACAATAAATAAATATACTCATATCTTGTCCCGAAATATTATTAAAGTTAAAAGCGCACAGTATCTAGAGAACAATAATTTTCTAAACCCGTCAATATAGTATGCACTTCTTATTTCATATTGTCTCAAATGACGTCATGCAACAAGGGAGATAAGCGATTTACAATAAATGATCCACTTGTCACTCAGGTAAGTTTAACCGACATTTAGTGATGGAAAGTGGTGACAAAAAATTAAACAGACCTCAGAATGTTATTCATATTATTCCAGAGGCTGATAATAATGAATAATTATGAATTTTCACATAAATATTATATTTGACCTTTAAAATCATTCAAAAATACATCCCTACTTTAATATTGTCAATAAAATGGATTTTTACTTCGTTTAATTTTTAAGTAAAAACTTTTCATTCTTTTTTTTTTGGAGGATGTACACTATCCAAAAACTCTTCTTGAAAACTTGATACCACCTCAATCATAAAATAAAACAAACGTTTAACTTACTTGGATTGGAAGGCCATTTATGCTTTTAACTTCTCCAGTACATTTAAGCTGTATCACGTCTCCTGGTTTTTCCCCGCTGCTTTTAATAATAGTTAAGTCCTGAATTTTCTTCGGAGATTGACCTGTAGAATACGAAAACTAATATGGGATAAATGTTTCTATTTAAAATTGATATCTGTAAATTCATTTTTTAAATTGGTCAGGTTATATGTAACTGAAAAAGTTAGATTGTTTTTCAATTTTTTTTAATGACTTTACCTAGGTAAACATTCTTCATTAGGCATATTTGGTAATTTTAATATTTTGAAATGGTGGGAGCATGCTACAAGCGTCTTCTTTTGTTGAATTAAATACAGTTTGTGCTACTTATCTTGAATAGTGTTTGTTTTCTCCATATGTTTCATTATTACATATAATATATGCATTTTCAAAAAAAAATTATCACGTCTACATAACAAAAATCTTACCTTTTGTCGATATGATACTTTTTTCTAGACTTCTGAAAATCTCACTTCCGTTTGACACTCTACATCGGAAGATGGAGTAGAGGTTTTGGTCAACTGCACATCTGCTCAGAATTAGAGACACTAAAATCTCTATCTTGCATGATGAAAGTACCTCATGCTCAGGATAACATTTATCAGAAGTCATAAAGTAAATTTCTAAGTTCTGATATGTTTTCAGGATGTAGGATCCCGTGACGTTAATCATTGCAACCTCTTTCCAGTCTTCTCTGGTGTTGCTTTTCCTGATTTCCATAACCATTTCAGGAATTATGTTATCTTTATTGAGATATTCATTGAAGTTGCAAGAGAGAGAAACGTTATTTTCCCCGATTTTAGTTGATGGACTGACAGACAAGTACCAATTTCCTGTATGATTGATATACATATCGATAAGATAGATCAGTATTGTTACAAATTGATGCAACTATATATTATCAAAAATGCTTACGTACCTCTACAAAATGGACAGAAAAAGAAAAAGAAAATCACCACAAACATGTACATAGCTAAATGAAGGAAGTAAAATATTCTGCGATGTCCTTGAACTGAACTGTTGATAAAATATCTCTGTAAATGTTTTAAATGGTCTTCAACCGAGATTAAAAGAAGGGCGGTACTGGTAGTTCTAAAAATGGAAGAGATGCCTCTGAAACCCGACTATGGATATCAGCAGAAATAAATGCACTTCAAACTTAACGAAAACTATTGAAGGCTAAGCATTTCAGGCACGTATATAATTTTTAATTGGGAATCATATAAACGTAATGAAACATTAACTGTCTTTGACTATCTTTGATAAAAAGTCATGATGATGTATCAATTATACATCTACTTTAGAGCTTCAAACATAGAATGCTGTAGAACTATTGGTATTCTTTTTTTAAACATTATTATAAGATGTTGATAAATAAGCTTTTTAAATATTTATTTTGATGAGTTTGGAGGTTATGAAATGCTTTAAAATTGAAAATGCTGCCCAACTGGTCAAGTTGAAAGAGATTAATTGTCTTTTACCACCAGGTTGTCAGATAGCTTGTTATTTGCTTATTTATAGATATTAATAAGAAAAAACTTCCAGGAACTCCAATCTATATGTGTATATTAATTCCTTGCATTTTTCTTCCAAGATGTTTTGCGAAGTTATGTGCTCTTATTGTTGACCACGGTTTTAATATACAGAGAAACTTCGGACGAGAATTGTCCTCACAACACCCTAAATCAGTCACAGACGCACCCTGTCACTGAAATGCGTGAAATTATGACAAGCCCTTGTGATGACATCTTAAATTTCAACGTATCCTTACCTTATAGTCTGAACAAAAATCATACTTCCTTCCATGTCACTTTTAATTAAAACATAAAAACACTGATTACGGACATTATTGTAACAAGCAGTGCAAATTTTGGCGCATATCTAAATAGGCACAAATTTGTCCATGTTTGCAATAAGTACCATTAAAAAAATTATACAGATATTTCTCAAACCTTGCATATAGTTTGCGTAATCCGTTTTACAGATCAACATGTATCAGCTTATGAAAAAAGTAAAATGTGACTAGAAAAAAAGGTAGCACGTGTTTACATTTATTTTAATTGCTATATTTTTACGTCATTTAGGATGTATTTTGTTCAATGTTATTATTATGTTCCTTTTCTTATCTTGACTGGTTGAGTACAGTTAAATGATATTTGTTTTTGTTAAAACTCTATTTCCTTCTGTTTAATTTAAAGCAAATAATATTGGACAATTAACTATGTATATATATATTTCATCTGAGAACCATACACAAGCAATCTAAGGTGAAAAATGATGCCTATTTCATGATTTCTTTTTCAAAGAGCAAATTATTTTGATATTCGATATTCATTAAAAACAATTAAGACTTTGGGGACACTGAATAATTTGTAACCAGTAGGATACTATTGCTGAAAATCTTCCTTATTGCAAAACATCCTTTATAACTCAATTTACAAATATTTTATTAGAGTGATTCAAAACTTTGACTCTCTATCTCTATGTCTTTCTGATTCTTTCTCTCTCTTTCTCTAAAATGTAAAAAAATAATTTTTCAGTCAGAAAAAATATTCTTGCAACACATATTTAAGTAAATGAACATATTAACTTAGCAGGTAAAAAAATCTTAAACCTCCCATTTATTGCATGTGTTATCCGTGACCAATTTATATAGAATAAAATAAAACATAAGTACTTGAAATCACAGATTATGTGCTTCATATGATTTTTTGTCATCATATGATCATGCATGTCTGGCAATTGGCATTCAAGCATGTTTTTGTGTTGGGGTATAATAATTATTAATGACTTAATCGTCCTTTAAATCCAGGTCATTTCATTTGGTTAAGACGTCATTTACTAGGAGCTTGTCCGATAAATCGCATTCCTTGATGCATCATTCCTTCGATGCAAATTGAATAAATTTATCTTTAACTTTAGAATAAATCTACTCTAAACATATCTCGTAAAATAGGAAGAATGCTTCCTGTTCATTAGCAACCAAGATATGTCATCTGCGTAATTTCAAAAACCACACATAGGTACAAAAACTGAACCTGCTCCAAAACGCTAACCCCTGGTTAAAAATCTAAAAAAAAAATATAGACCTTATTCATTTTCTGATGAAAATTTATAGTTCTTAAATTATCATCAATGTCAAGTACCAAACTTAAATCAAAATCTCGAAAATTTGACCTGATCTACTTTATTGGAAAAAGTAGATAGGACGCAGGATCTGAAGCAAGAGTAGTAGTATACATCCCAAGAATCATTCAGGTAATCTTGTCAAAAACAGAGGTTAGAGAGTAACCTATTAAATGGTTTTGCCAATTAACTTTGAAAACTCTTTACTCATCCTGAAATAATGTTCATATCTACATCTTCAAAATGATGTAAATATGTCGGGTCATAAAATCTGGACAGATTAAATTAGATGTAGAATGATCATATAAATATGGAACAAAAACCATAAAAAATTAAAGATATGTTTCAAACGGGATTTAAAATGTTGAACAATTTATCATTACATACAAATTCCCTTATATCATCATTCGGCGTCAATGCCGTTGAGTTCGACATAAACAGTGACCATTTTTAAATGATTGTGTCATTACAACGAATGCGTCATTGTTTCTTTATACATCTTTCCCTTCAGGCTTAAGATACATGTGTTTTTTTCTTGATAATATTCCCTTTGGTAAGATCCTCACTTGACTCAGTATTAATCAGATCTCTAAAGCTCATGAGCAACTGGAACCTTCGATGTATTTTATTTCTCTATAACCTGTTCAAATATTTAGCATTTCATTGTTTCGTTGGGTGATGCTTTAAATAGAATATGGAAGGAAGACATTTCTATTCATCTGATGTCATATTTATTTAAACCCCCGAATTGTTTTGATATTCCATAAAAATATCTTTCTTGTAGGTTCAAATTGAAATCAAAAATTGAAAAATATACTTTTTAAATGTGCTAACATTATATATTATACTTTTATGTAAATTATCTGATTGGTCGAGAAACATTTGTTTAAAAAAACACTATTACCCGCTGAATAATGAAGCTACGCCGCCCTCCAGGGTAGCAACAGTCAACATTGCTTGACGACGGGTGATATTCCAAAAAATAATGACTGCGCAGAATTTATGCGCGCACGGTTCATTGTTATATGTATTTGTATAAAACACTCAGTATGATATAATAAATATTGCATGTAGTTGAGTGTTAGATTGAAAATTTTCACCCCTCGAAAACGCAGTCGAGGTTGACAATGGTTTTCAATGTTACACTTCACTACATGCAATATTTATATAATGTATGTCTGTCACATGAGTGTAATAATAAAAAGAAAACTGTCTAATCCGACACCTGTGCAACTCGTCACACTATCAAGTCCAACGTAAATTTTCATTCCAGTTTTACACGGTACACGGTGCATTCCGACACAGAATTCATCTCCCACAGTATGCCGAATTAGACAGGTTTCACTGCACGATTGATACCGGAAGACAAATACTCATGCCAAACGTTCTCCGTCAGACCGTGGTACATGACGGTTTTTCAAATTTAAGAATTGCGCTGATTATCCGATAGAGGAAAACAGACCAATGAAACGAAGAAAAATTAAAAAGAAGAGAAATTGGACGTCAGAACTCTATGTGAAATGAAATTCGGTCAGTAATTAAGGTTTATGATCGGGACTGACAATTTGTCTATTTAAAACATCAATTCCGCAATTTGGTACTGTACAGGGAACTTAGTTTGTTACATTAAAACCCCAGTCACATTTCCAAAAACGACCAACGGCCGACGGGTTTTGAAGCAAAAATGGGATTCTTCGGGTGACAGTCGGCAGTTCATCGGCCGTTGTCTTGCCCGATTTTGACCACTTTTTTTGTCGGCCGACCAATTTTTTGTCCATCGGTCCAAGTTATAATTTTTTCTGCATCGGTGGCCGATTTCTTCACTTGAAGTTGTCTGTCGACCAACCTTCGATCATCGTCCGACTATCGGCAGTCAGTTTATTAAGTCGGTCGTCCGTCGTTTGACAATAAGGGTGTTTAAATTTTCGGCCGATGGTTAAAATCAAACTGTAGCTCAGAGCTC
>PRKT01001534.1:44425-65121 GCA_003671525.1 Saccostrea glomerata
TGGTTCTTTTAAGCGTTCTAATTTTTGACCCCTATATAGCGCCATTTTGAATAGAGAAATCGAAAAACAAAAACCGATGTGCACAACTTCAATCCTTCTATTATCTAAAATCAGTAGAATTTCTGCTTCAGCTTTAGCCGTCTCTGAGCCTTTGTCTGGAAACGAAAGCCTATAAATTTTCGTTTAAAGGGAAATAACTCAAAACAGGAAGTGACTTTTTGAAATTTTAGTCAGCATTCTGATAGAGTTTATAAACGTCTATAACCTCTGAAAATTTGAGCGAAATCCGTTAAGAAATGAGTGAGATATGAGGCCTCAAAGTTGCGGTCTAGGAAGCAGAAGAAAAAAAAGAATAATAATCTTTACCTTCAGAATCAGTAGAAGGTCTTCCGTTGGAAACGGAAGACCTTAACTAGAATTAACCTACTGAAAAACAGAATAATCCTGCTAGCATCTAAAAATCAAGTTTTTTCTTCTGCATAGGAAGGAAAACGTAATGGTCAACTAGTTAAATTATTCAAATAATTATTAATAAATAGATAATTTTTTTTATTGAAATAATTATGTTAGACACTTCAATTGCTTAAAGGACAAATGATACAAACAAACTTTTGTCAAAAAAATTGAAAATAACAACTTGGTCCATGTTAAAATAAGTAAAATGAATAACTTTCACCGCGTAGTTTTTAATTTTTAACACAGATTTTCAAAAAAATGGAATTTCAAGTGAAAAATATTTGCACATGTATAGATTAATAAGTATGATGTCAGAAGGGCAGACTTTTGAACATCACAGGAGGTTTAGAATGTCTTTATATTCTAGGAATTTATTATTTGCTGCATTTGCAGTGAAATTAGCAAAAAAATATATACTAATCCAGGCATCTATTTTTTGTTTGTATCATCTGTCCTTAAACAGCAATGCTTAAACTCAATTCTCTACGTCCGGTAGCATTGGCCTTATTATAAAACAGCATCAGGATAAGGATAAAAAGCATTAAATCAGCTAGCAAAGGAAGCATTCAAATCAACATCGGTACTGTAAAAAAATTGGTTCCCTGCACTCTAATTAAATTGTTACATTACTAGAACATTAAAAATAGTTGATGAGTAAAGAGAGTCCAAACTTCATTTTACTATGAAAAAAATGTACAAAATAAGAAACACAAATAAAAAAAAAGAAGAAGGTATGATTTTAGCTTTATTGCACCCTAAAAATGTAATGGCATCAAAAGTTTTGAAAGTGGCTTAAATATTAGTTAAATTACTCTGATAAATCAGGAAAGAATATGGCATGAAGGTTTACCATTCTGCAAATATGACGTCATTAATTTGAAGCATTTCTCTATTTTCAACAGAAAAAGCCTCAAAATGGCACATTCAAAGGGTGATTTTCCTTTAGAAAACAGTGTCCACAGCCATCGCCCACGTTAATGTTTTGATATTTTGTGCAAAATTCAATAACATATCACACATCTCAAGATCTTTGTGGGCGATGCCTGTGGACAATGTTATCTGAAAGAAAATTCCATTGAAAATTGGTGTCTTCTGCAACTTTTTAAGAAAATACAGGAAAATGCACATGTTTATGACGTCATAATTAGCATTTTAAAACACATGTGAGAAAAATGACTTGTATGATTTTTCTGCATTGAATATCAATTATTTAAGGATGTACAACACACCTACCCAAAAAAATTCCTGTCGTTTAATTTTCGTTATTTTTGTATATCTAGTACATGACTATATCTACTGTATGTATGCACATTTTGGACAAAATCGTTCGAGTGGTTTTTGGACAGGAACTTCCAAAAGTTACCCCCTTTAGTTGTTTACGAGGAGAGAAAATTTTTAATCAACGAACTACTTAAATCTTGATTTTCAAAAAAGCCAGGTTAGATATCAATGTCAAATTTCATTGGCTTATTCCTTTAACCATTTAACACAAAAACATAGTCATCTTTTTGATATACATATCATCAAAATAATTTTTAAAGACCTTAAACTGAAAAACTATGAATTATCTAAGCCTTGAAAATTGCGCATTTTTCAAATTCAAATTTTTTGTGTGAAAAAACCTGTCGTTTAATTTTGGTAAAAAACTTTCTTTAGGTAGCTGGTAGTAAAAATAATCTTCATAATTTTTTGTATAATTTTTGTATGACCAGTTTTGATTTAATAGCGGAAAATTACCCCCTCCCCCTTTCTCAATAAATCACGTTCCCGCGCGTCTTTCAGGCGGGGGTCGATCACTTTGTTATATGAATCTACAAATACACATTAAAAAAATTAAATTGGAATATTGCTTTTGTTTCAAAAATATATTAACTTACAAATTTAAAAGTTCTCATATGTAAAGCATATTTAAATGTAGATTTTTAGGCAATTTTTGAATACCCCTATCACCCCCACCCCTTCCTTTTTTTGCGTCGCAGACCATTAGCGTTTGACGAAACGTCGTTTACAGTGCAAATATACTGTTATTTCGTCATTTGAATCCCGGAGGTATGCATTAGTTCTTAAATTCATGAATGCAGAATAAATATTGACTACTCTTTTTATATGTATCAGGAAAAAAATACTGAAGGATTTTAGTGGTTAGTCCATATATGTATGCGTTATGCATTCCATATCACATGAAACCTGGATACGAATTCAAGTTTTGTTGAACTTCAATATGTCGATTTTTAATTTTATATCTTTAATTTTATTCATTAAAAAAATGGCGTATGTTCAAATCTCCTGTGATATAAATGGAATAATTGTAGTTTCTTTCATGTCATTATTTCAAACGAGACAGTGTGTGGCCGTGGGGATACATCGACATTTGCATAGATGTACACCCCTCATGATATTGTACGCATTTCTTTCAATGTCGTCGCTTCTAAAGTTAGTATGAAAATTCCGTATTCATCCACATTAACTTCAAAATATCAAACATTAAACTCTTCATCTATTTAAGGAATAACTGTCTTATTTTTCGAATTCATGAAGTGATCAATGGATTGGCTTGTGTGATAATTTGCATAAACGCCGAAGGCGTTTATGCATAAAATTATCACACAAGCCAATCCATTGATCATCTTCATGAATTCGAAAAATCTGACAGTTATTCCTTATATTTACATGCTTTGATTCTGCCAATCCACGGGCTCCAAGCCTGCTTCGTCCCACCCTGCACGTGGTTTTTTTGGAACCGCGCCAAAACATTCATGAGAAAATCAATTACATTTACAATTGGTAATTTTATCTCGGACAAAGACATTGGAAATGTAAATATTTCAATTTATATCAAATCGCCCTTCGATATTTTTTAAAAATCTTATAGGCTACGTTTTGTTTTGATTCGAGGAAATGCGAACTGACATTGTTGACAGGAAGTCAAACGATTTGCTGCAATAGGATATTCATCAATGCAGATAATTTCAGTACAAGTGAACAATTCTTTTCAATTCTATACTTACATTGTGTATATGAGGTCTATAGTATTCAATTCTCAGATTTATCAGGTCTTGTTGTAAAGGTATCCGATTCTGTGGAAAACCGTGAATAAAGGGAGGAAAATAAACATCTCCTACATTTTCAGAGTTGTTCCTCTTTGATCAGTAAGGGTCTACATCGATTTTACATTGTAAAAAGTTTTTTTTTGTTTATTTATTGTTATTTTATTTAATTAAAGAAAAATAAAACAATATTTATATCGTAAATGCACAAATTGTAATGAAGACCATTAATCGGAATGTTATATAGCCAATTGTACATAATGAGAATTTCGGCAATGTAAAATAAAATTTTCAGAATAAAAAAAATGCTGCGCTTTGATCAAAAATACAATTTATTGTATATGAAATGAAATGAAATAAACATTAAGGGATGGTATTTTATGTCTTGCTTTTTACGGAGTTTAATCGGGTTAATTAAAAAACACTTATGGATTGAGTATGGTACGCGCAGTCAAAGCCAAGCCCCATATCCCAATTTTCTTTCATGATCGATATACATCGGGATCGTTTTACTCGTCGTTTTGACGCTTTATTTTTTACGTTAAATTTGACGTCACGTCAAACGTTAAATTGAAATCGCAAGAGTTATCTCCCCCAGTGTGTTGTACGTCTTTAAAAAGCATGAGTTTTCAACTTTCACATCAGTTTTATTTTTTAGAAAATCACAGGGCAAAATTTGTTTGGAAACCATACCTTCTTTGTTTCAATGAGAATTCTTTAAAAACGCAAAAGTAAAAACCAATATTTGCCCCCAAATCAAACTTTGACGGAGATCTAATTATGTTCTTAAACAGGGGGATATATGCTGACTTCGAAGCACTGAATATTTTCATAATTAATGACGCCATATGTTTGAAATGACGTCACAAAAATGACGTAATTTCAAAATTTCGATGATTTCTACAGAAAAACGTATATATTACGTCTATATTTTGAGTACAAGTCACCGAGCGCATATCTGATCAGTCTCAATTTTTTTTATATAATGTGTAGATTGATAATATCAATAAAATATGTAAACATTGTTCCTGAGCAAACTTGCGCTCTATAAATCTTAAAGCTAAAACTGTTGAAATTTTGTCCATTTTGTCCTCTTTCTAAAAAATGATATAAAATCGGACTAGTATGTGACGTCATAAAAACAAAAACTGTGAATAAATTACTTTGAAACTATAATATGTTCTGTTAATTTATATTTCTCATATAAATTATAGAAAATCAGCACATTTCAAGAAACTTTCAAAATTTGCCTTTTGTGGGGGCAAAGATATGCAATATACCGCATATAGATCTTTGCTCGCTTATCGAGAAACTTAAAAAGTAGATAGCACAAATAGGACTATTCTCAGTTCACAGGGTTCTCCACAAGGGGTTTTACCATGGCGGCCCGCCATGGTTAAATTTATGTGCGCCATGGTAAAACGAGCTGCGCCATGGTTAAAATCGGCAGTCGCCATGATTAAATTTTGTTGCATTTCAGTCCTGACACCTACTTTTTTGACTTGAGTAGTTAATTGTATTTACACTACGACTGCCATGCACCTCGCATGCCTCGAAGGAAAGAGGACTGTGCTAAACAAATACGTCGTTAATCAGCGACTATGCTTTGAAGCGTGACAATCAATGGAGAGTCAATCAGCTGATCAATATTTTGAGAGTTTATTATCCTGTACAGATGTAAATAATTTTGGGGAACTTCTACATGTTCACTACATGATTAGATATATAAAGGGTTTATAAAAGATGACACATTACGACTAGTACGAGCATGATAATCGTCTAGTTAGAATGATCTAACTGTGTCTCGGTACAAGCCCTCACCACAGTTAAACCGGGTCCGTAGGACAATATCATTTTAACGATAGAACGTTCTATCTAGATAATCGTCATGCATGCTGTGTCAGAAAAAAAATACTCAGTAAAAATTTCATATTCCTTTGTAGTTAATCATTTTCCCATGCTCTGTTTTTAAGCTTTTACTTAATTATCTTTTTGATAAAATGTGCATAGGGCCCCTTCGTCTCAATCGCCGTCTTAGCATGCTTAGTTTAATCGCCGATATAGTCGTAGTTTAAGAGTTACTTCCCGTTGTAATGAAACGTCGCGTGGTGCTATTTTTAGCACTGGGCACGTGCAGAAATAAACAAAACTTGGTGAAAAATACAATTATCTAGAAAAATCAAACGTTTAGAAAAAGGGACATTGGTCCAAATGTTTCTTTGTGTGTTAAGTTAAAAAAAAATACTACCCATTCATCAGTTTTTGTTATAGTGACACAAAACCTTTCATACAACAGGCTACAATTCTTATAATTATTAATATCTGAAAAATATTGCCATGGTTACTGACTTACTATCTCAACAATTTTTCTTTAAATTCCTTCAGATAGTTACTACAGTTTTGGACAAATTTTAGTACATTTGTGAAGTAAGATACAGGATAAATCCTTTTCAATTTAATTACATGTACTATTTTTTCAAAAATTTAAAAAGTGTAAGTTATTTCATTGCTTTGTGTTGTAGTGGTTAATTTAAAATTTTGTTAACCAATCATTAATTAATGAAGATTAGGAAGTCTAACACGCATTTGTGTTTTGGGTCACATTTCGCCTTCGCGCAGCTTCCTCTGTGATTGCCAACTGGGGAGGGTAGGGGTCCACTTGAAATAAGCAGTGCACCCTACTGCACACACGTGCACACCTGGCCTCAACACTGGGTCACGCAGTAACCAATAGACATGGTTACTGTCCTTGACATGGATTTGTCAAGGAATAAGACGTAAGATTAAATGTCTTTACAGTCTTTATTAAAGGCGTAATTTGTACAATATTTACAATCCAAGACTGGGTCTGCCAACTGCTTGCTCTAGCCCTAGCTCCTAACTCTCTTACTGCTAAACCACTACCCCCTTACTGCTAAACTCCTGCTGCTTAGATTATCTCTTGTTCTTTTTGATAAATTATAATCTTAGCCTTAAGGTAAATTGAGTGATTATTTGATTTACTCAAGATTCTTTGACATCTTTACAACATATTTATATGGACAGGTAAAGTGTTAATTACTGTGACACCTATACTGTCTTCAGGGCCACAAAAGATAATTGCACAGGGGATTAACTAAATTGACTTCAAAGACTAGATAACAATGTACTAGATGTAGTACATACAAGCCATCTGCTTAACTTAAAAAGTAAACTATAAGAAAATTTGTATCAATTAAATGCTACAATGAATAAAATAGAAAACTGTAGTTTAAATAGAAATCTAAATATTGTAATATTCAAAAATATAAATATAAATTATGTAAGACCCCTAACTCTTCAGTTAGTGGCTATACCTCCATGGTTAAATTTTTAAATGTGGAGAACCCTGTTTCACATGTTTCATTTATCAGTATTATAGTAAGAGATGAACTGATTGTACAAGGCTATTCTGGTAATCCATGCTCTCTATCTACAGCAACTGTTCATTTGTTACATCTTCTGGCTGAGAGATAGGAAAATTTGTACTTGTGCCTAGATTGGAAAGTGGAATGTTTGTGTACATATAATTTTTATCATAATTAATATCGTTGACCCGCGTTGCATAAATTGGCATTGCATGATTCTAAGTCATCCTTTCCAACAAATAAAAATTTTACCCTGGGGTAGCAACAGCATACATTTTAGAGAATGTTTGATTTGAGTCCTCGTATAGCAAGGAAATTATATCGTTAAAGACGATGAACACTCAGTATCAAATCAACATTTTCTGTAATTGCGATGTCATCAGAGAGAATAAAAATAATGTAGACGCCGTAAGCACGATATCGAGTCAACATTGTCGATACTGCGATGTTGACAATGGCAATATAGAAATACTAACCATTTAGACGGTATCAACACATATTATGTTAACACTGTTGGCAATGTCGAATTTACAAAGTGAACTGGACATTAATTACTTTAAGATGATATTAGTGTTTCGATCTGATGCAGGAACTGGTATATGTTTAATACGAGAAAGTGCTATTATTATGTACATACACGAAGTATATTTAAAGCTTTAAAGAGCAGACAAATGTATTAATATTAGAATAAAAGTGTGAAAACCTCAGAATAAATGATTTTCTTTCATATATGAGACTTCAACATAAACTCTTATATACGTTAAGGAGCTGAATTTATATTTGCTATGCAGAGTATTGTAAATGTGGTTGTGACGTCATTAAATTATTTACAGGTGGCAACTGCAATTTTTCACCCCAGGTTTTACATAAATGATAAATTGCACTTTTTAAAAATTTCATCAATTACCTATCATGACTTTCAACTCGTGACATTAGAAAGCAATGTTTTCAAGTATAAAAAAGCAAATCTTTATCATAAGTGACGCCAGTAACCCTGCCTTGGCACAGTTTGTGATCCCGGGCTGCTTTAAATCAATAACTCCAAAAAACGCTTAATACATATCAAAACAATGCAAGTTTTCATTTTGAACCATAGCAATATAAGCAATTTGATCAATAGCAGTATAAGTAATTTATTTACTTGCAACAAGATTAAATAAAAAGATTGTTGACACGGTATCTCAAAGATGCTAGGACAAAAAAGACGAAATACTGCAAATCAATTGCTAATACCATATATTTTATATAAAGGTCTCTTTAGATGGATGTAAATGTCTGTTAAAAATGCGAACCTATCCTTCACTATCGTCAATCCCTACATTCAGGTTTACTTTTCTATAAGTCACGTGATGCATAACTGATACATCTAAATCCGGAAAGTTTTGCTGTAAATAAATTTTTAGAAAATGTGCGAGTTTATTGCATTAGCAAATATATACATTTGTGGTATCTTTCCACTATATAAACATACAGAGAGAAAATTTCTTCAATTCTATATGAAGTTTGTCAGAGGTCAGAGGTCAAAACATGGCCGAATCACACGGCAAAATAATATCTACCGTTACTTATGGATATGAAATGTCTTCCTTTTCATGTATAAAAATGAACAAAATAAGCAAATGAAATAATTGTTTTATTTACAACGTTAACAAGTACTACATATATTTTTGGCGATCGATTTAACCTGTGTAAATAGAGAATATACTTATAGAAACTGGCCTTTGTTTACAAGTCACTTTTGTCAGCTGCACAGTCTCTAACATTTATCCTTATTTTTGTTAGACCTTAAGTTAAATCTTCATGATATAGGCTAAAACCATATTTTTTTTCCATTAAATTCTACTTACGATAAATGTGTAAATCTGTTGGAAAATATCAAAGCATTGCAATCACGCCACGGACAACTGAGAAACACCTAGATCGGCGCTGTCGTACTTCAAGTTCGATGTAAACTGTCGCCAGTGTCTCCATGTTAACATCATAAATATGCCTTTAGTTACTGAAATCGTAGATTAACTGTTTTTGATTTTACATATGATTGCAAATTAACTGGCTCGGACAAGTATCTCAATCCATTGGATCCATCCATCCCTTTCAGCCGACCGAAATTCCTCCAACTTTTTCCCATCCATTCTCGGACGCGTTTCTTGTGTCTTTTCAGCATTAATGATCAATTTTCACAAATTAAAATAATCCCAGACAAGAATCTGTTCACTATTACTGAACACAAGTACATGTAGCATTTAACAAAGTATTCCCTTCGAAATAGAATTCTTAGCCTGACGAATTCGAAGCGTAACCGCCTTTCAAGCCAATTTACACCTTGCGTACTTTAGACGGAAATCTACGGCGACCGGTTAGAGCAATATTTATATCCGAATATATTTAATTTTATATTTAATTGTCCATCTCAAATGTATATATAAGTAATGAATAACAAGTTTATCAACTTCAATGGGAATTGAAGTGGGTCGGTACATAATCAAATCTTCTGAGAAGGCCTTCGGCCTTCACAGGATTTGATCACGTGACCGACCCACTTCAATTCCCATTGAAGTTTATAAACTTGTTATCTATTTCTTAAAAATATTATTCTTAAAAATAAATCAGCAAAAACTGAATTTAAACAAAGCAGTCATTCGCAAAATTTTTAAACGTAAAAATTAATCAATGGCTTTTTGACCCAGATTCGCAAAATAAAATCGACGTAAAATTTCCAGATTTACGGTACCTATATACAAATCAAAACGTGAGAATCTAAAATAGTACATACATGTAACGGGAAATTTCAATGAGAAATACAAGATAGGGGATGTTCTTTTCACAAGGAAACAATATTTTTATAACTATTCTTAGTAAGTGATGTTTCACATTCAGATATGTTGATGCTTAATATTATACGTATTTTGCTTTTAGGAAAAAAGGAAAGCTTTGTTTCTTTCTTTTGAAAGTACATGCACTTGTTATAAGTCTAGATCTTCGTAGTTTTGTTGTTCTTCGTCAATGTGTAGCTCATCGTAGTCACATCTGTCGTAAATAAAGACAATAATTTTTTTCAATAGTCCTTTTGAATGTGATAATTAAAAAAAAAAAATCACAATTTCATGCATTGAAAAATAGAATGATTTAAATATTGAATGTTTTTGCATATTAACAATCACTTCTGACACAAATAGGTGAATTTTTAAATAATGAGACGATAGGTATTTTTTTCACTTACATATTTGATTCAGTTTTTTGTTTCAATTTTTCTCCTTCATTCAAAATCTCATCTTTCAGCAATTCATTTTCATATACACTTTGCCTTTGAACCACCAAAGTGCAATCTGGTTCTTCATAATACCCGCTGAAAGAACCAGAAACAGAAATAAAAAATAATTCTTTAATATTGTTTGATTATATATTGTTTTACGTTCCTCATGAGAATTTTTCACCCATATGCTGGTAAAGAGCTGCAAGTGTGACCTATACTTGGCACTTAGGGCCATTGAACAGGGAAGGATTTTCAACTGCGACATGGGACTACAGTTTATACGGTCTCATCCGAAGGACAGGTCTCCACGTCCCACAGTGGGATTCGAACCCGCGACGTTAACATCAACTCCTTGCAAGCCTAGAGCAGCCGCTCTAAACACTGTGCCACGCCGGCGACTTAATATTGATTGAAATGCACTATTGTTGATTTCATGACTATTGATGACGCAAAAATACCTTTTAATATCACTGATACTTACTGTGAATTATCTTCAGAATCTCTTTCACCTTTACACTCTGCACAAAGTTAAGAAATAGATTTGAAATTGAAATTGAACGCTTCATTTTGTCACTTTTTTTCCCTTTTTTTCACTTTGTTTTGTCGTTATATATCTCTTTTTTTAAATGATATACCATTTAGAAAAATAACAACAAGCAAAAAAAAAAAAAAAAAAAAAATTCCGGGTTAAAAAACAAACACTTAGAAAAAAAATGATAAAAAATAGAATTATGATAAATTTCTCAAAAAGCACAGGAAGAGATTTAGAATACATTGTATTTATTTTCTTCGAAGTGATTTTTTTTAAATTAAAATAATGTTTTCTTACAGAAACATGAACATGAAAATTACGTACTTGATAAGTGGTAGTTGAAATTTAAAAAAATATCAAATAATTGGATTATTTGTTAAATTAAAAAACAACGAACAAACAGAAACCTGTCTTGTTTTCATCAATCTTAGAATTGTTTTTGATCGGCTCTTCAATATATCGTATGCTTGATTGTGATATTCTGTGAAAAAGTTATCTAAATAGCTCTATCAAACAATTACTATGACTACAATTGTACGTATAATTTATATTACTGTATATTTTTAAATGGAAATTTAAATGATAAAATTGTTAAAGCTATTTTGCAAACGTACACTGTAGTAACTTTTTAAAATAATACAGTGACATTACGAAAACTTTGACATTTTAAAATTTCTCCCTTTCTTTCTTTCTCTCTCTGTCTTTCTCCTTTTTTTTTCCTTTTCTTTTATTTTAGTAAATTTTATAACTATGATATACGATGGGTGATCAAAAAGTTCGCGAACTACCCGTATCTCTATACTGTAAAACGAGAATATTTGGTGCACTACTAATTTTAGCGCCTTTGGCGCAAGAGCCCCTGAGCGCTAAAAAATTTTGTGCGCTAAAGGATTTCTAAATATCATTTTTTGTGTGTTCAAATTTTTTTTTATAAGTACATGTAAACCGGAACGCGCGATTACGTAATGTCGAAGGGTGATTGGATTTTATATACACACTAGCACTGCACATGTTCGGAAGTCAGAAAGTTCTGCCAAATTATAATTTAATTAAACTATTGTTACCCCGGTAGTTGTTACCCGATTATTATCATTAGTACCTTCAAAGTTTGGCTTCTCGACGTGTCAATCATCTATCGCCTCGAGGTAAACAATGCAATCAAGCATGGCGATTGAGCTTACAGACAATACCTGATTAGGATTACCGTTTTATGTAAGTAATTTTCTGTCGATGCATGCATTGTTTTAATATGATTTAAATGAGTAAATAATCCATTTCTTTTAATTGAAAATAGAAAAAGAATAAATTTTAACATTGTACCACGTCCATGTGATAGCAACACGTACCGCAGCAAAGTTAACGAATGTTTACTGATATACGGGAGGACTAATGTGTTTCCGTGCTTGACTTACCAAAAAGTCAAATACGGGTGTGGATAAAAAAAAAACAAAATATCACATCTATGTTTTTTATTGACAAGTGTAAGCGCTAAAATTTATTTTCGCCAATGCATTCCCACTTGCGTTTGCGCTAAAATACGTATGCACCAAATTTTCTTGTTTTACAGTATTTACAAAACCACGATTCAGATCAGAATGAAATTTTGCACTTATAGTCATGTACATGTTGTATAAATAGCATATGCAAAGTAATGATTTTCTCCATAATTGTGACGTCACAATATGAAAATGACGTTGGCGAAGTTTTTGATCACCCCTCGCATTTATTCTGTTTCCGATAACTTTATTTCATATAGTTCTATTAGAAAAAAAATACCTTTTCGAGGATAATGCTTGTGTAGGCACTGAAAAAACAAATACATTATACAATTATTGTTGTTTTTAAGGTCAATACAATTATTTCGCCACCTGAGAAGTACAATATACACCTAGCCCGAAGGACGAAGTGAATATTGTACTTCGAAGGTAGCTTAATCATCGTATTGACTGAAAAATATATTAATTATACAAGAACTAAAAATGATTCATTATCTCTATCTTTCAGTACAATTTTACGCTGATATAACCTGCAATAACTTTGTTCCCGTTCTCCTCCGGCAGTTGAAATCGGTTGCTGCTTCTGAAGTGTATGCAAAAAGCACATTTTCAACATTTTAATTATAAATAACAGCTTCAGAAAAAATAATAATATTCAATCAAAAGGACAAGTATATGATAAATAAATCTCTTAACTTATCATCAAATGACTTCAAGTATATATTCTGCATTGTATTGATTATATTATTTAACACAAACGGTTGAAACGCGAAAGATCTGTCATCAACCTATCAATGATTAGCAATGATTGTACGTACCTTTCAATCTTGATCACAACTCCTAAAACATGATATTTAAAATTATGATAAAATGCAGCTTTACATTTAGCTAACCAGTATTTTCTTATGTTTGTCTATGTTTTGATTTCAAAAAAGACAAAGGAATGACCGTTGCTTTTACTAATCCCATAAATTATCACAAGGCTATTCTAATTTATTATGTTAAACATCGCTTCATTTTAAAGTAAATGTTAAAAAGATTACCAAATATTGTGAATTCTTCTCTTCTGTATATGATTATTACAAGAGCCATTACTGTGATTAAAATCAAACACAAAAAGACAGCTAAAACAGTCACAGTGGCAGAACTTTCCTTTTCCGATTGCACTGTTTGATGGGCTGAAGTTAAAGAGAAATAATCTTTATGTTCATAAAGAGATGAAATATTAAAAAAAATAATAGTAAATCTATAAGAAAAATAATTACATGTACTTTTTACGACACATAAATCAAGAAAATGCGTCATCATATGTTTCATTATGCATATGCATTCTTTTTTAGATTGGCCAAACAGTTTCTAGATTAAATTGAAGGGGACACATTTTTGTATCAAATGTATATCACAGAAATGAACATCGCCCTCTTCGGACAAACTCCATAAAAAATGGTTAAAATCCCTTGTTATTGAATTATTTTACACAGGTAAAATGTTAGATACAGACTGTATTTACCGTTTATCCGAATTGTTAGACTTGAAGAAGTTAATCCAGATCCACAGGGAGTGGTAGAGAAATTAGAAACTTCACAGATAAAATGGACAACCTTGTCGTACTCCGTTACATGATAGGTAATACGACTGAACATTATTATTTCTCCGCCACTTTTATTTGCTGAAAACTTTATTTCATCTTCTTGCGTGACAACTCTTGTCCAGTTAGCATTGTCTGTCTTTTTTACGCACCAGTTCATCGGCTAAGAAAAAAAAATAAGGAAAGTAATTTATCATGGGAGAAGCTTTAATAATGAGATTAACCTTAATTCAGCTAGTATAACCAATTCTCATTTCGTATACATTTATTTTTCATGAGATATTGAATTTTATAAGGGGATACAACCGATATAGAAAATTGTAAAAAAGATGTGTTTGTGAAACACTTATGCCCCTGTATGGCAGCTAGGGTCGAATTCTCTCAAATACAAGTCAAGTTAAAAGTGTTGGTACGCAAAGGAAGATCTTGTTACAAAGAATGCAGCTGTGAAATACCCAAAGTCTAGTTCTAGCTGTTAAAAAGTAATGACCAAAGTTAAAGTTTTTTAAGAAGTGGGTTAAACTGTTAGGCCAAGGTCAAATTTAAAATATATTTACAGTAAAACACGGTTATAGCGAAGTCCTGGGGACCTGTGAATTTAATTCGCTATATTCGTAATTCGTTATATCCGTATAACGAATTCGTATAACCATATATAGCGAATTCGGAATATGCATGTTTTCCTTCAAGTGTTACTATCAGATATGTTAGGGAAGCAAATATTACAAAACATACCTTCGATAACTAAGGTTTTACTATGAATTGAATTTTATATACAAATGCTGAGAGAAAATATAGTCAGTTCAATAATTCAAATTTTGAAATCTTTGAAAGTACGTTATAAAAGATGTAAAATTCATTATATTTAACCTCAACGGGACTCAAAATCAGTTCGCTATATCCGTAAATTCGTTATATCAGAGTTCGTTATAACCGTAAAATTTTACAAAGATTTGTTAAGAATTTTGCCGGGGACCCAGAAACACTTCGTTATATCCGTGAATTCGCTATATCCGTGTTCGTACTAAACGTGTTTTACTGTATATCAGTTGAAAGGTCTTGTCACAATGAATAAACCTGTGAAGTGTGAAAGCCCTAGCTTTACCCATTCAATAGTTACATGTATGCGCTAGGTTAAAGTTGAAACAGGCAGAGAGACAAACAGACAGACAGGACATAAACAACATACCCCCGGCATCTTTCGATCCACAGACATAAAAATATCATAATCTCCATATGTGTCGTTCACAATCATATTCTCCTTTCTATGGAGTTCTTTGATGCACTCATCTTTGTGATAGGGAAATCGTTCAACCAATCCGACGTGATTAGCCTTAGTCGAGAGAATCTAGAACATTCTAACGTCTTCAAACCCCTTTCGCATTTTTAGTCACCAAGATGCTCCATTGGTGAAAAAGATAGATAAAAGTAAAAAAAAGAAATCGGTTGATGGGGATTTTTGTCAGAAACTTTTGACACACCCCGGCTAATTAGTACCAGAGTGAACATGCTTGAAAATTAGGAATAGTCACCCACTTTCTCGAGTTAAAATAAGACCTATAACGTTGACGAGACTACCTACCAGAATACTGAAAAAAAATACAGAAATTGGTTTTTGTAATTGGGGCAAAAATTATGTAATAAATTGTCTACTGTATACTATATATCTGTTTCTATGGTAATTTCTAAGCAATTTTAAATTTGCAGAATAAAAAGTCCGATCTCAATTTGGCACTGTAACGCGCTTATGTCATTAACCTCATTCAAATTCCTCTCTGGCGATAAATTAAATATTCTTTAGTGGAAAAAATTATAATATACTGTTTAGAAACTCAGTATATGTTGAAAACGTCGTGTTAAAGAGATACTAAAAATATAACTCCATAACTCGGTATTATAAATGTGTACGTGTTTTTTGCTTCTACCGCTTTACCTCCGAGACAACATACATTTCAATGTCGATGATTGTGTTTATTACATGTAGCCTTGGTGCACAGTAACCAGGAAGAACCTCTGATTATTTGCTATAATTTTATAATTTTCAGCCAAGCAAAAAATAATATGGATTTTATATTTCATTTCAGTATATTTGTTTAGTTATACGACGTACTTACTTGTTCGTTAGATGTGAATGAGGAAGCACTACAAAACAGATGAATGGTTCTTCCAATTCCTTGAGTGTTGAAATACTGTCCATTTATAACTTCCGTCTCGTCGTATATCAAGATAGGATATACTTTCCACTGTCCTTCTACTTTTCAAAATGATATAATATGATCTCAAAACAGAGAAGAAAAATAATCAAATAATGTAACATTATGTAAGACCTTTTCAGTACAATTCTATATGAAAGAAGCACCTTCAGTCGAAGTTTTTGTCTTTATGAATATTGTCGAATTTGCTTTTCCTCTTCCACATTCACTTGTGTATCTATTGTAGCCCGATTCACACATTATTTCTAGGTATTCATCACTTTGCATGATGTGGTAAAAGATCTCAGATTGCTGTACATTTATGCATCCATCTTTGCTGCTAGATACTACTGCGGTGTTTGCATTGTCTTGTAGAGATATTTCAGTAAATTTTCCAGAAATATTCTTGCACCATCTGATGCTCTGTTAAGAAAGTTAGTATTTACTTTCAAGTTTAAACGATGTAATTTGAATTATAATAACATGACATTACTTTAAATCTAATAATTACACATTTTTCATTTAATGAATACTTGTAAACATTTTATTTAATTAGAGAGATAAAATGTAAAGTTACCTTAGGGTGTTTAAAATTATAAAAAAGAAATACAATAATAACATATTGAATTCCGAAATAATTATAATGGACGTCTAAAAGAAGCAACGGTAATGTTCCAAATTTTGTCTTTCTTGAAATTAAAACGACTATACAGAGTTCATTTGCATTTACTCTTAATATGTACTTTTACGAACGGTTTATTTTAATTACTTTTTCGTAGAAAAAAATGTTTTAGTTCCTAATGCCTTGTTCTAATCATTGAACAAAGGTCAAGAAGTCAACAAAAGAAAAAAAAGAAATCAAAGGTGATGAAAAGGTGAATGCAAAACACGATTTACAAACAAAATTAATCTCTAAATGGGATATACAATAATGGAAATCCAAGAGCTGAAATGAAATTCCCAAGAGAAATAAACATTCTTATTCAAGAGAAAACACACATTAAGAGCCTCGAACATTGATCATATAGACTTAACAATCCCCATTTTAGATTAATATAATTATATATTATACATATTTACACATAGGAATTAGCCTTTAAGCATCAACCAAACTACGACTCAATGAATTAATCATATAAATTGATATTAAACAAAGCTTGTTAATAAAATATATTTCGCTGTTTATCATATCCTCCAATTTCAGTATGGATCACATGTTCACCTAGGGATATTGAGCCCGTCTATCTTTTTATCCAATATTTAAATTTTGTTGTTAAAAACTATGTACTTTATCTCTCAAAAAAACCCCAAAAAAACAACAACAAAAAAACAAAAACAAACAAGAAAAAACTTACTAAAAAAATAAAACGAACATACCTGGCCTGGTAAACCATTTATGCTTTCAACTTCTCCTATGCATTTAATTTGCAGAACATCTCCTGGTCTTTCCCCGCGGCTTTTAATAATGGTGAGGCTCTGAATTCCGTTTGGAGATTTCCCTACGTAACAACATTTATGAAAGTTAAAAGTTGCTTTTCAATCGATTTGTTTGCATTGCTGGTAAAAGCTTTGATTTCTGCAAAAGATGAATCTTACATTTTACACGATAGCTTAAATATACGTTTTATTTTAGCTTTTTCGACTGAATTTTTCTATCTGAATTTGTTTTTACCCCAAGGAACCCCATAATACATGTTTTCTAACAAATTATGAACCTTTCCCCATTGCCCTAACATATATATTATAAGCGACTGAGTCGTGCATAATCGTAACTTTGACAATTTGCGTACTTCACGTCTAATCGTCGTGTTTTTGACCTAGAATAACAAAAATACAAAATAAATGCCGACGACTCTGCATCTTATCATCTTTTAATATTTATTCGCATGACAATAATTTGAATTTTTCCACATTTGATATTGTTTCTATGGTGATCTGATAATGTTATTTTTTCTTAATTTTCTAAGAAATATCGGGTGATTTAAAAAGTAATACGATAAAAAAAATCGTGCCATTGATGATTAAGCATATTTAATATTTAAACACAGTAAATGGAATTTATGATTGATTGATTGATTTATATTGTATAACGCCGAGGCGGCAATATTTCAGCCATATTTCGGCGGATGGAATTTATGAAATAAAATTTTGGAAAATTACTTCTTGACCAATGTAAAGACTACATTAGTTCTCAGTGACGATTCGAGGGTACTTTTTAATTATAATATATAAATATAACAATTATTATGCAATAACTGTAGAATGTGTTTTTGTTAGCGAAGCAGTTATAATAACATTTTGAACTGACAGATGATACTTTTATTTTACCATTCTTCACAAATTCAGACAATTGTTGTACATTCCAAGTCTCACCTTTCGTCCATACAAAACTTGTTTCTTGACTTTCAAAAATTTCACTTCTGTTGGACACGCTACATCGAAAGATTGTGTAGAGGTTTGGGTCAATTGTACACCTGTTCAGTGTAAAAGAGACAATTATCCTTGTCCTGCAATTTATATCATTATAGTACCAATAATAATAATCGTTACAACCAGAAGAAGATATTATATAGATTTCCATGTCCTGGTCCGTTCTGACGATGTAAGATCCTGTGATATTAGTCATTGCAACTTCTTTCCAGTCTTCTCTGGTGTTGTTTTGTCGGATTTCCATAATCATTTCAGGTATAATGTTATATTTATTGGTATTTTCATAAAAGTAGCAATCGAGGGTAACGTTATTTTTCCCGATTGTAGTTGATGGGCTGGCAGACAAGCTCCATATCCCTGTAGACATAATAAAGATAGAGAAAAAGTTTCAAAGGAAACACTGTTACTTAAAATGCATGCAATCTTAAAAGAAAAAAAAATGACATACCTTGACAAGATGGACAGAACACGATAAACAAAATCACCAAATACATAGCTAAATCAGGGAAGTAAAATATTTTCCAATGTCCTTGAACTACACTGTTGATAAAAATACATTTGGTAAATGATAAAACAGGTTGATAAAAAAAGTTTAAACAGGTTTTTCAACAGAGCTTTAAAGACAGGTGGTACTGGAAGCACTAAATATGGAAGATATGCTTCGCTAGTCCTGCTATTTGATAAGCTGCACAAAATATTAACTACAGAATAAAAAAGAGTTACAACAGTTCACAAAGACATCAGCTTATTTCTAAAGCATATATTTTAATACATTCAGGGGGCTAGAGAGAAAAGAATTTATTGAATTCAACCATTGAAAGTAAAACTATCCTTTGTTATTATTCTCTTACAATTCCTCCTTAAGATGATGGGCATCTTTGGTGTCACTTGTGTTATCTCAAGCATAATGGACATTATCCAGATTGTTTCTCTTAACTATTCTCACTCGTAGAAAAACATACAATGAATACAAAAACATCAAATTATCCCCCTCTCTCTCTCTCTCTTTCTCTCTCTCTCTAAAAAACCACAGTCTGTATAAGAATGTTAAATTTTGTTTTATGATAAAACAGATTTTGTATTATATATAAAAGTAAATAACGAAAATAAAGACCTTCCTGACATACTAGTATTACAAAGAGAAAATAGATAATTATGAATCGACAATAAGAATAATGTGAACCCCCAAAAATATATAAGCGTATTATTACAAGTAATGTTTTAAAGGTTAAATTTACTGGAAATATGATATAGATCCGTATCAGCCCAGCAGATACAAATCAGCATTATAAGCAAAAATCCTTTATTTATTACTACGTATAAAATACATGCTTTTTACGTTTAACTTTCCAACGAAATTTGAAGATAACGATTAGTATTCAAGATCAAAAGTTCATTTAAACAATACATATCAGAAACAAAACAAACAAGGACATCTAAGCTCTAAAAACATGTATAAGAGGTAAGGCCAGATGCCATAATCATGGAAAGTTAGCATCCCTGCCTACGGTAACACCCGACATGACCGATAAAAACGGAAAATTGGATAGACGATGTTTTGCAAAAATAATAACCTTTCGGCAAATATGAAAAAAATATCATATTTACAATTGACTAAATTATTGATTTTATTTTGTGACAAGATGTTTGAATCGATCACAGAATTTGCTACATATAAACGATGTTAAACAAAAGTGTCGAAATTCTGGTTCAATCAACTAGTTTGCCAATAGTTTGTTTGTTTCATTAAATGATCGTACGTAGAGCATTCTTTTGCGCATAGCATTAATCGAGAGGTCGTGAATATGATCAACAATATTTTAAAGTTGTTCCCATTATTTTTTTTTCCATTTTGAATCATTTATATATGTATTGTATAAAACATTCTGGTAATCTGAGAAGGAAAAAATTGTGATATTATTAGTTACACAGTCAGTTAGTGACCTAATACGGAATCATACAGGGTGTGAAATGGAAATCCGTATTTGGCGAGGCGAAGCCGAGTCCCAATACGGATTTCCATTTCAAACCCTGTATGATTCCGTATTACCCTAAGGTAGATTTTCCGCAACTTCCATGGAATTCCAAAGCATATTCCACGGAATTCCATGGAAGTTTTGTTCCGTAGAATTCTTAGGAATTCTCCGGAGTATTGGGACGGAACTTTTTTCGGAATGATTTGGAATTTTGAATCTAGCCTGGAAAAGAGCGGAACAATGCCAGAATGGAAATTTGCGGAGGAAATCCGTGGAATTCCAGGATATTTGTAAATCTAAGGAATTCCATGGAAATCCATGGAATTCCAGGATTCCAAAT